>JBBPLC010000115.1:0-69934 GCA_038089535.1 Hemileccinum rubropunctum
GGAACTCAGTCGTCTGAGTTTGAATAGCATCTTGTGTTCTTACCACAACCATCTCTTGAAACCAACCCCTCTAACCTTGGTGAGTGTCAGGTATTCCTCTACCTTACCACCTGTATGCTTTCAACAGGCATAGAATTACCCCCTTAGTAAGCCCATGGTCGACCACGACCAATAAGGAATCAAAGCCGGCAGATAGGGGAAGATCAGTGATGAGGTCACAAGAGACCTGTTGGAAGAGGCGGGAAGCGGAGGAATGGATGGGGAAGAGAGGAGGAGCGTTGGGGTGTGTGTTGGCCTTGTGTTGCTGACAAGTAGCATAGCCTTCAACATATTTACATACGAAGGAGGCGAGGCCGGGCCACCAGAACTTGGCGGTGACAAGCTGGCGAGTTTTAAGGAAGCCGGGGTGTCCGGCAGTTTCATGATCGTGGCAACGTTGTACGATGGTGTGGCGGAGGGATGAGTCATTGGGGATATAGATACGGTCCTTGTAGGTTAAGAGGCCATTGACAAGCTTCCAATCGGAGAGGCGGGAGCGGAAGGTGGGGGGAATGGAACCATCCATAGATTGGAGGCTTTGCAAGACAAGGGGGTCGGAGGCAGAGGCAGATTGGACTTTGTCAGCTAGAGCGGTATCAATAGCGTTGACAAATAAGGATGGGGGGAGGAGGGTGACGTTGTCGTTGTCAGGGGAGTTGATGGTGGGGAGAAGATCAGGGCGGCGGGAGAGGGCATCAGGGTCAGCGAGTTGGGAACCAGGAACATGCCGCATGTTGAGGTCGAAATCGGCAAGGTCGAGAAGCCAGCGAGCTTGGCGGTGATTCAACACCTGGGGTTGGCGGAAGTAAGTGAGATTTTTGTGGTCGGTGAAGACCTGGACCGGGAAAGGGGAGCCATGGAGGTAGTGGCGCCATGTTTTCAGGGCGCGAATGATGGCAAGGAGCTCGTGGTCGTAGATGTCGTAATTCCTTTCCACAGGGGAGAACGATTGAGAGAGGTAGGAACAGGGGTGCCAGTCGCCATTGGAATCAGTCTGAAGGAGGATTCCTCCAGAAGCGAATTTGGAGGCGTCAGTGGCGATGGCGAAGGGTATGGAGAGGTTGGGAAGGTGGAGAACGGGTTTGGAAAGGAATCGGGAATGAAGGGTGTCCATGGCTTGTTGGCAAGCGGGGGTCCAGGACCAAGCACAGTTTTCTTAGTGAGGTCTATGAGGGGGCGGGCAATGTTAGAGTAGTCGGGGATGAAGCGACGGTAGAAGTTGGCAAAGCCAAGGAAGAAGTGGATGTCCTTGACTTTCTGGGGAGTGGGCCACTTGGCGATGCCATTGAGTTTGACAGGGTCCATGGCAAGTTGGCTGGGTTTGACAATCATACCGAGGTATTCGACTTCAGTGGTAGCAAATTTGCATTTCTCGAGTTTGAGATGGAGGTCGAGCTCCATCATTCGTTGCAGGACATGTTTGGTACATTCCTCATGTGTGGTGGGGTCAGGGGAGAAGATAAGGAGGTCGTCCATGTAGATAATGAGCCATCCTTCAGCGATCATATCGTGGAAGGAGTCATTCATGAACTGTTGAAATGTGGCGGGGGAGTTGGTAAGGCTAAAGAACATGACCGTGGGTTCAAAGAGCCCCTTATAGGTGATGAAGGCAGCTTTCCATTGGTGTCTGTCCTTGATACGGACGTTGTTGTATCCTCATCGTACGTCGAACTTGGTGAAGACCTTGGCGTCTCGGAGTTTATTGATGAGGTTGGAGATGAGGGGAAGAGGATAGGCATCACGGACAGTGTGTTCGTTAAGGTAACGGTAGTCTTGGCAGGGGCAGAGTCCACCATCTTTCTTTTTGACGAAGAAGAAAGGTGCGACTTGGGGGGAGTTCGAAGGTCAGATTTTTCTGGCTTTGAGATTTTCTTCTAAGAAGTCCTCGGTGGCTTTGTGTTTGTTGGGAGATAAGGGATATATCTTTCCGACTTTAGGGACAAAGGTATCTTTGACGTTGATCTCGTGGTCATAGGGGCGAGAGGAGGGAATATGATCCGTGGTTCCCTTGGTGAAGGCAGGGGCGAATTGGGAGAACTCCAGGGGAAGGGTGGTTTTCAGCTTGTTCCGCTCAGCTTCCATGGCTAATTCTGTGGCAGTGGTAAGTTTTGCGATGACAGGAGATCCTTTGGGAATAGAACGGGATTCCCCACAGATGGTTTGGAAGAGAGAGTGGTTGTCAAGAGCGCGAGAGAGGAATTGTTTCTCGTTTTCTTGTTTGAGGAAGCCAAAGAGGTGGTAATCATGGATGGAGGATACATGGACGTGCCGAGGTGTGGGGAAGTGGGAGTTGTGACGTTTGGAGTCCTTGGCGCAAGAGGCATAGAAGTAGTTGGATTCATCAAGGGATTCAGGAATAGAAAGGGTTCGACTTTTCCAGTTGATCGTGGGGTTGGTGGTTTTTAACCAGGGGAGTCTGAGGATGACGTTAGTTCTTCTGCAGGCCATGACGTAGAAGGTAACCTTCTGGAAGATCCCTTTGATATTGGAGTACAAGGTACAAGTATGGGTGATGTTTCCATTCTTGTTGTACGAGTGGTTGGCGTTGCGGGCGCAGATGGGGGAGGCAAGTTTCTCGGTGGGGAGACGATGTTTTGATACAAAGTCTTGATTGATGCAAGAGATTTCAGCACTGCTGTCAATGAGGGCGCTGGTGTTGACGGCTTTCTGGGTGTGCGAGGGGACAACTAACTGAATTGGGATTTGCATAGCTTTAGTAGTAGCCAATACAAATACAGGAGCACACAAGAAAGAGGGAGGGGAGACTCGCGTCGACTGAGATCCCCTTTCTAAAAATCCATTTGGAAGGAAACCTTCCTGATGGCAACTTCATCTTCGTCGTCGTCAATTTCTCATAAGGCAGGGAGGTCGGATTTTTCTTCGACCTGATGGATCTTTTTCTCTGTGCGGCGGTTAGGCATGGAAGGAAAAGAAGGACAAGAGGTGCTATTATGGCCGGCACAGCGGCAGTGGAAACAAAGTCCCTTCTCGATACAACGTTTACGTTCATCAGGGGTAAGTTTGGCAATGCAGACTACATCCACATCCATGGCGTCAGGGTCCTTAGCGGGGATGCGGGTGGGGGTGGTGAAAGAGTGAAAGTGAGAAGAGGGCATCTTGCCTCTTCGGGCGATTTCATCAGCGCGATCCCACTGTTTCTGGAAGTGGGTTGCTTTCTTGTACCAATTTTCAATTTTGGTTGGGGGAGTGTCCATAGAAAGGATGCGGCGCATGAGGGAGGGGGGGATTCCGGCAGAGAAGTAGTTCATAAGGACATTTTCGTCGGTGATACTAGCAAGGGCAACGCAGTTCTGGAACGAGGAGATGTAGGAGTCGAGGGATGGTTCATGATGCTTGGTCTTAGCATTAAGAACCATGCGTTTTGTGGCGAGCCAGGCTACGGCGTCATTGACAGTGTCATGGTGTTCAAAGGTTTTCTTGAATTCAGCGACGAAGTTGGCAAAGGTACCAAGGGTGACGGTGGTTCCGGAAATGGCATTTTGCTGGAAGGTGTTTGCCCAGGTGAGGGCAGGACCTTTGGTCATGTACGAGAGGGCGAAGATGACTTGCTTGGCATTGGAGTCGTAGACTTTGTCGTTAATGTGGAGATAAAATTGAACAGTGTTAAGCCATTGGACGGCAATTTGTAGGAACCGTTGAAGGCTTCAGGGGCACAGACACGAAGCTCAGTGAGCTTGGTGGAAGACATAGCGGGGGATGGTGGTCTAATGAATGGGGGAGGGGCAGCGGGTGGAGGGAGGGAGATGGAAGGGATATGGGGAATGGGGAATATGGGGGTGGTGGCGATGGGAGTAGGAGATGGCAGGGTTGGTTGACAAGGGATCGTTAGACTGGTGGAGAATTGTTGCAAGAGATTGAGGGATTCGCTTTGTTGAGCGACGGAGGGTACAAGGGTGTCAGGGTCAAGGTAGTCTTCTTCTTCAGAGTCGGGTTGCTTGGAAGAGGAAGAGTCGTCAAGTGGTTTTGATCAGGGAGCTGACCAACGAGGATCAGAGCGCAGTGGTTGCAAAATGGTGAAGGACTATGATGGCGATAGCCTCTTTGATAAGAAGCTAGACCTTTTGTTACGGTCAGTCCAGGTGGGAACGAACGTAGACCTGGGAGACGAGGGTTGTCGACTAAGGTGCTTACTTATCGATGGGACGAGTCACAAGAGAGGCGACCGGAGACAAAGACGAGTTGTGTGGTTAATGACTGGAGACTTCCGCAGGGGCTTCCTGAGGTGGACGAAGGACAATCGATCAAGGAATACCCTTGTCGACGGGACTACCGCAAAGAGGAGCGGCGGAGACAAGTTGCAAAGAAGAGCGACCGGAGGCAAAGGTAGAAGGACGAGCGTCCACTCAAAAGTAGGACGGATGACTTAGAGAGCGAGGGACGAATGAAGGAAACAAAGGTGCTATTCCAGGTAGGTCTAGCTTAGAGAATACAGGGTAGCAACAGCAGGCTTTATATACCTAAGGAGGATTGTGCACGGACCAAGCTATGCAGTAGCAGGAGGTCAGAGGAAATCCAATAAGGTAAGTGGTGTGAGGAAGATAACGGAAGTTATTGGAACAAAGGAAGTGCGGCTGTCTGTTGGAAGGAAGCGGAGCAAAAGATAAGAGTTCATAATCAAGATAACCATCATGAGAAGAGCGGATGTTGTAGGATAAGGGCTACGACACAGCCGCTTACCGTGTCTCTTGTTGTCTCCTATTCCCGGACTACTTACCGTTACTTTCGGGGTCACGTGACTGTTCTCACGATCATGTGACTGTTCTCACGGTCACGTGACTAGCCTCCGTTTATCTTATTTATTGTACCTTAGGGATCACGTGATAGTTCCCACGACCACGTGATCTACAGGCCACTCTAGACTATGCCTAGAGCCATGACATCATTGATGATGTCATGCCTCATGGATGCCTCATTGCTCATTCGCGAGCCTGCCCTAGGGTGCACTGCCTGGTCCGTGCACCCTCTGGCCATAGTATATATAGGCTAGTGTACCACTGTATAATACTCCTTAGTATTATTCATTTGTTGCTTACCTACCACATTGGTACCTTCGCAGCACTTGAGTTCACACTCACCACACTCTCTTGCCGGCTAGCCCCCGTCATCGGGCATCATCATATTTATCGTCTTGGCGACATCCTCGGGAGTCCCTGCTAGTCAGGTCCTCCCTCGTTGGTGTTGGT
Source organism: Hemileccinum rubropunctum (assembly GCA_038089535.1). Taxonomy (NCBI): domain Eukaryota; kingdom Fungi; phylum Basidiomycota; class Agaricomycetes; order Boletales; family Boletaceae; genus Hemileccinum; species Hemileccinum rubropunctum. The sequence continues at coordinate 5,244 of JBBPLC010000115.1, forward strand.
TCTGCCACGTTTGCCGTTCCACACCATTATAGTGGAAGGAAGCGGTGGTCATTGTGCGAAAGAAAGGCATTAACAAGAAGTGTAAGACGAATGTTAATGCGAAAGGTAAAGAAAAAGGTGAATCGTAACAGCGGGTATGGCAGCTGGGGCGGTTGTGGAGGTTGTGGAGGTTGTTGGCAGTTGTCGACATAACCGTCGCTAATTTCGCTTATTAATACATTTGTCCCATTTTGTTCATGCAACCATGTGGCTCACTTGGCACCAGCTCCCTGGCACGAAATCCCTTCTCCATTAACTAGGCGCACAGCCACAGTTGGCCAATTCCGTAGCTACAGCCACAGCCCGATTCGGGTCTGGCATTTCCCAGCAAAATTCAATGGGCGACAACTGTCAAACTTGTCACACACACTCATCACACATTTCCCCTGCAATTCCCTTCAATAATCTGGTAAGCTGATGCAATTATGAGGCCGAAATGGGTTGTTCTGATCATTTCACAGATCTTTCTTGAAACGGAGTTTCAGCGACAAGAAACAACAAAGAGGACGCAGCCTAATCTAGGCGGCGGACGACTTCAGCGGAGGTAACGACGTTGTGACGGATGGTGTCAATCCAACAGTGGATTATGATGTAGTATTCGTCAATCAGAAAGTGTACGGTTCCAAGGTAAAGCATGTACCAAGGAACAAGTGTGCGATAATGGGCACAAAGACGGCCAAAAGGCAGAGTCAAGAGATAGGATTGGAAAGAGTGGTATCTAGCTAAAACCGGCCCCTAGGGAGGAGGGGATTTCAGATGAATAGGACTAAGGGATAGACGACTACAGGGTATGGTATATATAGTGATTAGCGATAGGTTTAGGGTAGGTCGTCTGAGTCCTAAATAGTTTAGGGCCGGTAGAGAAGGTGAAACATGAGGATGACACGAGTATGGTGAGAAGTTCCGTGTGGGAGAAAAGAAGCGTACTCATGTGAAAGGAACGGAAATGAAAGACATGAGGCATGATGTCATGATGACATCATTGGTCTGGGCCTCAGGTCACATGAGGAGTTCCCACGGTCACGTGCGTGGTCACGTGACTTTTGAAAAGTAAAAGAAACCGTAAGTCCACGAAGTGTTGGAAAGATGAAAAACATAGCATGTAGGACCGAACTACAACACTACCTCCCATTCACCAGCTTCAAGGTCTAACCTGGAGTTGGTGAATTCGGTGTAAGAAGGTCCGAAGGGTTTAAAAAGAGAATGGAAGTCCAGAGAAGAGATCCTGCGAATGGGTCTTGGAGCGTTCGGATGGAGAGAGTGAAAAGTGTTAATTGCCTCCTGGGCATGCATCATGTTTGCAGCGGGTTCCCAGGTGCGATCCACCTCGTCCCATCCTTTCCAGTGGATGAGGTATTGTAGTTTGCCGCGATAAAGACGTGACTGGACAATCCAATCAACTTCGTATTCTTCGTGTTGATCTTCTGTTACATTAATTGGGTCAGGTTTGTATACTGACTGACCGTCCAGCGGTGCTTTGTAAGGTTTTACACGGGAAACATTGATGGTGGGGTGAATGGACACGGACGAGGGGAGGTGGAGGGTAACGGCATTAGGGAGAACTGCCGAGATGCGGTAAGGGCCAATGAACTTTTGTGTTAATTTACGTGCGGGGTAAGGAAGGGAGAGATGTTCAGTGGAGAGCCAGACTAGGTCTCCACTAGCATAGTCGGGGGCAGAGGATCGCTTGGATGTTTGTGCTTGCGACATCCGATCGCGGGTTTTTTGTAATGTGGATGCGATTTCTTTGTGAGAATGCCCAAGAGATGAGGCAAAAGAACCTCCCGGGTTTGATGCAGAGTTTGTGGGCTCTGTACCCATGCGCGGAGAGTAGTTGTGTGTAATGGAGAAGGGGGAAACGCCAGTGGCTGACATGAGAGTATTGTTGTGGGTAAATTGAGCGAGTTTAAGCCATTCAGCCCAGTTTTCTTGTTTTTTAGCCACGTAAGCGCAAAGGTACGCAACGACTTCTTGGTTCATCCATTCTGTTTGGCCATCTGTCTGAGGGTGATACGCTGTGGAGAGTTTTTGTTAGATACCCAACACTTTACACAACTCCTTCGTAAACTCCGAGACGAATTGCGGGCCTCTGTCAGAAACAATAGAGTTAGGAAGTCCATGGAGACACCAAACATGGTCTCTAAATAAAATAGCGAGAGCGGAGGAAGAAGTAGCTTTCATACAGGGAAAAAGGACTACTTCTTTTGAGAAGCGGTTGACGACAACGCTGATGGCGTCGAAGCCGTTAGAAAGGGGGAGTCCAGTAATGAAATCAAATGAAATGTCCTGCCATGGGTGTGCAGGGACGGGAAGGGGCATGAGCTTTCCTGCCGGTGGCTTTGACGATCCCTTCGTGAGGGAGCACACCTGGCAGTGTTCGATGTAAGTAGAAATCTCTTTAGTGGCTCCTGGCCACCAATAAAAACATTTGATGGAAGATATAGTACGGTCACGACCAGGGTGGCCCGCAACTGGGGAATCGTGAAAGAGGGATATAAGTTCGTTTCGTAGCATACGGGGAATAAAAATGATGCTGTTGGAATCCCTAAAAAGTCTTTCTTGTGCGTAATATTCGTATTCATTGATGGCGTCAACGTTTAGCCTAGAGGATTCCATAGCAAGTTTAGGTTCAAAGTTTGGTGATAGAGTAGTAGAGGAAATGGCTTTGATTCCCATGGAACCAAATCCTTTATCGTTTCTTTGTGACTCGTCAAGAGTCTTTTCTTCTGTTAAAATTGGGTTTTCGATTTTTTCTATAATTAGTTGAGCAATGCGGTCGTGTTTAGAGATGTGGAAAGGGATATCGGAGTGATTGAAGAGAATTACACCTATTTCTCCCCTATAATCGGCGTCAATGACTCCTGCCATGACATCAATTTTATGTTTCAGGGCGAGACCTGAGCGAGGTGCAATTCTGCCGTACGTGCTGGAGGGAAGCTGGATCTTGACATGGGTGGGGATGAGAGACTGATCATGGGCGGGGATGTCAAGATCAATGGAGGAGTAGAGGTCGAAACCGGCAGCGTCGGGGGAGCCCTTGGATGGTAAACGGGCGTCGGAAGTGGTGAGTTCCACAGGGATAGAGAGAGCGGCGGAGCGAAGGACGGAGGTGGGAAAAACAACAATGTTTTCGTTTAACTTATCGACAGTGTCCCCGTGATCAGGGCAACGAGATAGAGCGTCAGCACAGCCGTTCGTGGTGCCAGGCTTGTAAATAAGGGTATAATTAAACTCCTGCAAGAGTTCGTGCCAACGCGCTTGGCGACCGGACAGAGTTTGTGGTTTTTTCCAGTATTCCAAGTTTTTGTGATCCGTCCAGACCTCGAAGTTGGCTTTGCCAATTAAATAGTGACGCCACTCTTCGAGAGCACGAATGATAGCAAGCAACTCCTTGTCATAGACGGGGTAGTTGCGTTCAGCAGCGGAAAAAGAATGTGAGAGGAAGGCGCAGGGACGCCAGAGATTGTCCTCCCCTTGAACTGATAGTACTGCGCCGGTGGCGATATCACTGGCATCTGTTTCAACGCGCATTTCTTTCATGGAGTTGGGGAAGGCAAGGAGTGGAGCGGTGGTGAAATGTTTTTTGAGCGTGTCGAACACATTTTGTTGAGCGGTACCCCAGGTATAAGGCACGTTTTTCTTGGTTAAGTCATTAAGGGGTCGTGCGATTTGTCCGAACCCAGCGATGAAACGACGGTAATAGTTGCAGAGACCAAGGAAGCTTTGTAGATGCTTCAACTTTGTAGGAGCCGGCCAGTTAAGCACGGCATCGACTTTCTTTGGTTGCATGCCAACGTCATCGGCAGAGACAGTCATTCCTAGAAAGTCAACTTTGTCGGCATTAAAAACGCATTTTTCGGGTTTTGTGTAAAGATCGTTATCGCGTAATCTGCGCAAAACTTCCTTTACGACCTCGGAGTGTTCGTCGTTGGATTTGTTTTTTGTATAAATACACATATTGTTGAGATAAACGATGACGACGGCGTACATGTCATTGAATATGTCATTCATCATCTGTTGAAAGGTAGGGGGGGAGTTGGTCATACCGAAGTACATGACCACTGGTTCATAAACTCCCAAGGGAGTCACAAACGCGGCTTTCCACTTGTCACCTTCCTTGATGCGGACATTGTTATATCCCCATCTCAGGTCAAGACAGGTGAACTTATTGGCACCCTTCAGGCGATTGACAAGAGAAGAAATTAGGGGTAGGGGATAGGAATTTTTAATGGTACCATCGTTCAAATATCTGTAGTCCATGACGAGACGTTTTTCACCAGTCTTTTTGGGAATGAAGAATACCGGAGCCGTTTGAGGGGATTTTGATGGGCGAATATAGCCCTTTTCTTGTTCGGAGGCGATGAAGTTCCAGACTTCTTCGATTTCAGCATCAGCGAGTAGAATGACTCGTCCTTTTTTGGGAACAAAGTCGGGTTTAAGATCAATTGCATGGTCCCAGGGTTTGCGGATGGGCATGCGTTTAGACTCTTCTTTTGAAAAGACGTTGAGGAATTCGTGATATTGGGAAGGAACCTTTTCCGCTAGGCCCTCTTCGATGGAACGGATGTTGGTATTCCAGATACCATTAATGAGGTTTGCTGCATTGATGGTAACGCAGTTACGTGTGCAGCGACAGAACTTGATTTCTTTGTCTACCCAGTCTATAAGGGGGTTGTGACGCTAAAACCAATCGTATCCTAGATAAATTTTGTGAGTGCCTAAATTAGTTACCAAAGCGTCAACTCCTTCAGAGTGACCTTGGTAGGATAATACGATGGAAACATAGTCGGTGATGCTACTGTGGGACGATGCAGTCCCGTCAGCATTGGAAATGGAACGAGGAAATGATAATTTTTTTGTAGGGATTTGGAGGGACGTTACCCAATTTTTATCTACAAACGTTTGAACTGCTCCTGAGTCGAGGAGCGCCTTCTCTGTGGTTTTTAACCATTTGTCTTCTTTTTGGTAATATACATCGGTGGAGATGTCGAATTCTCCACCGGCAGAAAGAGACCTGTTTTTTGGGTTAGGGTTAGGGGAGGATTTAGGCAAAAGAAAAATGGAATCAGAAACAGGAGAATTAAGTACACCATTTTTAACCTCCGGTGCCGCGCTCTGAAGAGATGCTCCTTCAGAGTGCGTATCATAACTATTACAAAAAGAATCATTGTTCAGTAAGTCGTCGTCGCCTGACAAACTGTCCATCTCCCCGAGTACAGCATAGCGGTTGAAAGAAGAAGAAAGAGGAGAAGATGATATAGAAAACTTGTCCGAGGCCGAGTAGATACCTCCCAGATCTACTCGGCTTTCGCTTTTCCCTTCAAGCCAGCGGCGGCCATTTGTTGGGCCCGCGACTCGAACATATCCAGGTAGTAGGCCTGGGCCTCTTCGGTCATCCACAGGGGATTTCCGGATCCTTGTGCTGTTTCAGGTACGGCGGCAATAGCGGTGGTAGGTGCAAAGGGAATCTCGCGGAGAGGAGCAGGGCGGGGGTTGATGTAGCGGGTTTGACCTGTGACAGGGTCAAAAACGGGGCAGCCTTTTTGCTTTCGCGGCTCTTTGCAGGCACGAGAGAGATGACCGGTCTTACCGCAGTTGTAACAGGTCCTTGTTTCCTGTTGTTGCTGCGGTTGGACCGCGCGAGTGTCCATTGGCGCGCTGCGCCCGGGTTGAAGACCCACTTCGGTGAATTGGTCGAATCGTCGAGGTTGCTGTTGTCGGCTGTGCTCTAGGTGCATTTTCTCGAACATTTTTCCCATGGCTATAGCAGTGGTTTGCCATGTGGAAAGTGTGTCAGCGATTGTGGGGTTACGAATGGATAATTGGAAGTAAATGTTGTAGTCGAGATGTTCTCGATACAACCGAAAAGCATTGCCATCGTGTTCGGACAACCCAGCGTCTTCTCGTAGCAGATTGAACTGCTGCGTGTATACCTCGATAGGCATATTTCCTTGACGAAGCTGAGTTAGTCGAATATAGGATTCTTCCGTTAGCACGTCTATACGGAAGTGTGTCTCCACTTCGGCTTTTAATGTCGCTCAATCGGGCCATTCGACAGCATGAGAAAATTTTTGATATTTCTCGAGAGTGATATGTGCGAAGGATTCAGCTTTGCCAGTCATCCGTAATAGGATGGCGGCGGTTTGTTGACGGTCGTCAAGTCCCGCTTGACATTGAACCCAGGTGGCAATCTTCGTCCACCAGGTTCGGAACGTTGCGCGGTTTCCGTCCCATGTGCCAGGGTCGGCAATGAGACGGGTGGGAAGGGAGGAGGGTCGTGACTCGCCAGGTTCTACGTCGGCGAGGGCGGCGGCAGAGGCGGCAGCGGATGAAGCAGTCGTTGCTTCGGTGACTCGACGTTGTAGGCGGTCCTGCGCCTGTAGTGATGCTTGCAACATGGCGGCCATGTTAGCCATGGTTTGTTTAATTTCCGCCCAAGTGAGCTCGGGATTCTCGGGCGGTGGGGGAACATCTTCCATTCCAGACATGATTTAAAGGAATTTGTTGGGTCGGCGAAGTGAAGAGCGGGGGCGAAGTTTAAAAAGTTGTGGGAAGCGTCCGGTTTTGGGGCGGAGATACTTAAGTTCGGGCCTGCGAACTTTGGGCTGACGACGGATGCGGGGTAGAGCTAGGGGCGGGGGAATGGGAGAGACGGCGCGGGATGAGAAGGAAGGGGAAGGAGAACGCAGAGTGGGTGTTGGTTCGTGAGCGGGGATGGGAGCGGGGAAGTATTCACGAGGTTGTTTGATGGGGTGGTCGTTGGGGTTGACCTCGTCGGCGTAGGCAGGCTGCCCGAAGAACAAAGCAAAGCGGAGTGGTTCTGGGGCAGGCAAGATGCAAATTATACGATGAGCAGCGTAAAGGTTCAAAGCGGCTTGTTGTTGTTGAAAGTGGAGGTGGTCGGCACGGGCTTTGGACCTCATGAAACGATGCGCAAGGGGGAGCACAAATGGTTGGCCTTGCGGCAGTCCTATTCAGGTAAAACGGAGTTTCAGCGATAAGAAACAACAAAGAGGACGCAGCCTAATCTAGGCGGCGGACGACTTCAGCGGAGGTAACGATGTTGCGACGGATGGTGTCAATCCAACAGTGGATTACGATGTAGTATTCGTCAATCAGAAAGTGTATGGTTCTGAGATAAAGCATGTACCAAGGAACAAGTGTGTGATAATGGGCACAAAGACGGCCAAAAGGCAGAGTCAAGAGATAGGATTGGAAAGAGTGGTATCTAGCTAAAACCGGCCCCTAGGGAGGAGGGGATTTCAGATGAATAGGACTAAGGGATAGACGACTACAGGGTATGGTATATATAGTGATTAGCGATAGGTTTAGGGTAGGTCGTCTGAGTCCTAAATAGTTTAGGGCCAGTAGAGAAGGTGAAACATGAGGATGACACGAGTACGGCGAGAAGTTCCGTGTGGGAGAAAAGAAGCGTACTCGTGTGAAAGGAACGGAAATGAAAGACATGAGGCATGATGTCATGATGACATCATTGGTCTGGGCCTCAGGTCACGTGAGGAGTTCCCATGGTCACGTGCGTGGTCACGTGACTTTCGAAAAGTAAAAGAAACCGTAAGTCCACGAAGTGTTGGAAAGATGAAAAACATAGCATGTAGGACCGAACTACAACATTTCTTCCTCTGTTTTGATCTTTTGCAATCCAGTTGGTGAATTTCTCTTTGAAGCCAGGTAAGCTGGTGTGATTATGGGGCTAAAATAGGTTGTTTTGATGATTTCACACTCCTTTTTGCCTTTCTGGTGATCCTTGGCAATCTATTGGGTGAGTTTCATCATATTTCATATTTCTAATATGATCATTGAGTGGAAATACTACAAATTTATTTACAGCCAGGTAAGCTGGTGCAATCATGGGGCAGAAATGGGTAGTTCTGATTATTTCATAGATCTTTCTGATTTTCTGGCAATCTATTGGGTGAGTTTCATCATGTTTTGCATTTCTAATATCAATTTTGGGTGGAAACAGGTTTCTTTGAACCCAGTAAGTGCATTATATCTGTTAAAGTTTTCCCTAAGGGGAGTGTATTGCTTGCACAAGAGCAAATCTGGGGGACCAGAGGCTCTGACTGTCCGAACAGCCATCCAATCAAGAGATACACTCAGGGAAACTAAAAGGGAGGTAGTTTGGTTGTGTTGTATCAATAATTATTTTTGTTTCTTTGAAGCCAGTGTGAAAATCTTGCCACAGTGAAGTGTTTGGTCAAGTCCCTACTGCCTGGCTTCACAGATTCAACTCTGTGTGTTTGCTGGTTGCTAAGGCCTTCTTTGGCTGGGACCTCTGATAGCACTATAGAGTAGAGACCTCATTGGTGGGGCTGTTTTCAGTCAAGAGTTTCATTCTTGCAGTTACCAATCATTTTGTCTTGGGTGTTCTACCTTTTGCTCTGTCAATCTCTGTGTCCTGGTTGCGTTTAGTAACATCTGGCATTAAGAGGGGCATTAAGATTATTCAGGTGCATCCCAAATTATCTCTCTTTTCAGGTTCCATCTATTTGGTGCTTAACAATGTATGTATTTTCTCTTTTTTCATGTTTTCTATAGTTTTATTCATGTTCAAATATTAGGGCTACACCACCAACTTCTCCTGAGCATGCTAGAAATACTGCTCGCCAGGCTGAACGTGACCAGAGGATCCTTGGCTCTCCACCATCCCATCACTTTCCCAGTCATCCTGCTCAAATACCTCCAAATATTCCTAATGCTCTGATGGTATGCCATTTTCATACATATATGTGCCATGTATATAATATTGATTGAAAATCATAGCATCTGTAACAGAGTGGAACAGCAACGGGCTGTCCATCTGCCTTGCGGGAGGGTTCCAAGCAGGCGGTCGACGGCGAAGGGTGAACCATTGACGAAGATGGCATCTAGCCTATAAATAGAGGCCAGCGAGGAGGACGAGGGGAACGGCGGTGACCTTTCGTAATGGGATGGTCTAACCCGGCAAAGAGTGTGGTGAGAACCACGTACGAGTAGAGCTTGTTGTAGTACTCGCTCGCTTACACTACGACACTGGACGCTTATCTTATCAGATAGGGATGCATATCACGTGACGCCTCCCACAGCTAGGCTTAGGGTCTAGGACCGCACCTAGACTGGTCACGTGACTGCTGACGTCACTTAGGGCCTGGAGCTATGACCTCACCGGTCTAGGCTATGACATCATCAGTGATGTCATGCCTCACGACTACAGCATGGACACCTCATGTATTCCTCGTTCCACTCTTCTATACTGGCCCTCACGTAGTACAGGAGCCTCCCCTAAACCCGCTACCTTACCTATATATACGCAGACCCCTCCTGTACTTATCCCTAGTTCTATTCACTTGCATCTTGCCCGGTTCCCCACGTCTGAGCCGCCTGAGCTCTGCTCGTCGAGTGTTCTCACCCACTCTCCTTGCCTGGTTAGACCTCCAGTTACGAAAGGTCCACGCCGTTCCCCTTTCCTCCTCGTTGGCTATCTATTGGGTAGATCCCACCTCGTCGATGGTCCCTTTGCCGTCGACATCCTTCCAGCAGGAACCTTCCCGCAAGGCGGATAGACGGCTTGTTGCCGTTCTACTCCATTACAGAGCTCAGGCGGTTCGGACGTAGGGAACTGGGCAAGATACAAGTGAATAGAACTAAGGAATATACAGGGAGGGTGCTACGTATATATAGGAAAGGGATCGGTTTAGGGGAGGCTCCCTGTATGCGTGAAGGCCGATCTATAGTAGATGACTAAGGTAATATGAGGTGTCCATGAGGTTACCGTGAGGCATGACATCATTGATGATGTCATAGCCTAGACTGATGAGGTCATAGCTCCAGGCCCAGTGATGATGTCATGTCACATGACCAGTCTAGGTGCAGTCCTAGACCCTAAGCCTAGCTGTGGGAGGCGTCACGTGAGATGCTACCGATAAGATAAGATAAGCGTCCAGTGTCGTAGTGAAAGCGAGTGAGTACTACAACAGCATCATGCTTCTGTACCTGTGAACTAATATCCTGGCATACCATGCCATCAAATTGAACACCATCATGTTCAAAGAATACATCGTTTATGCTGTCCTTCATTACCTTCATCTTCTATTCCATCTACATTTCCTGCTCCATTTCATCCTGGCCCAACTTTGCCTTATTTCAACATGCCTGCACCACCTCCAATGTTGCCACCTGCTCCTTTGCCTATCCAACCCTTTCATATTCTAAATCAACAACCACCTATAGGCTATCAACCAATTGCTCAGTCATCTCATCAGCCTGAAGTTCTTGCTCAGAGGAGTGGGTTAGACCATAGAGTGGATTATAATGCCAGGTTGATGGAGAATTTCAATTCTGCTCATCAGAATTGGCATAACAGAAGATTTAATTGCCATTCTACTGCTGCTCAATCTGTCAATGCTGAAGCTGGTTCTTCTAATCACCAACATATTCTCAATTTTCAACATGAGGCAGCTCAGCAAAGGCAACAATAGATAAGGACTTCCCTGTTCCCTTTCATTGATTGCAGTTTCCTGTGCATTTGGCATTTGCCATGACCATCAATAAGTCTCAAGGTCAATCAGTCAGGAATGTTGGGACTGGCATGAAAAATAGCATGATTGTGCCAAAGGCACAATAGTATGATATCCTGACTGACATGAAAAATAGTATGATTATGCCAAAGGCACAACAGCACTATATTCTAGATTCCTGACTGACATCCTGACTGACACCCTAACTACCATCCTAACTAACCTAATAAAATTAATAACAAAACCTAAGATCTAATATTTCAAAAAAAAAAACAAGCATGATTGTGCCGAAGGCACAACAACATGGGTGAACTCCCTAGTCTAAAGAGTTAGTGGAAAACAGTGGGGGTCAAATGGCTCCAGGGGGGCTTTCCGACACTTTTTTTGGGTGTGATGCATCCGATGGCTGAGAGCGACTGTGAGTGACTGTGAGTGGCTGTGAGCTGCTATGGCGCTGTCCACATAACTGACAACAATATTAGTAATTAATACATTCCTTCCTTTTTTATTCATGAAAGCCATGTGGCATCAGTGGCGTGGGACAAAACTGTTGTCCATTGGCCAGGGCCCAGGAATTACCCAGCGAAATTCAATGGGCAACAATCTCTGTTCAGTAGAGGGCACAGCCACTTGAGTTAGTCCTCCCTCACAATTGCCTGTATTTACACAACAACACATCAAAAAACTACAAAGAAATTCGCAAAAAATTGTAGCATAGCCACTTGCTGAATTGGGAGCACAGCCACAGCCTGTGGACTGTATTTACACCACAATATATTGGAAAATGATGAAAGAATTTGCAAAAAATTGTAGTATAGCACTAATAACTAGCAACACATCAAAAAATGGCAAAGAAATTCACACAAAATTATAGTATAGCCATTACAACTTCTATGATACTACACAGTGTATTTACAACCAAAAATACTAAGTTCACCTAATGTGCATACATTATTAGAACCAAAAAATTACTATTAGAACACAACTGTTACGATTCACTTTTCACTTTGCTTTTTACTTGTTTTTTGCATTAGCATTCACTTCTCACTTTGCTAATGGTCTTTCTTCACATGATGACCACCGCTTATTTCTGTCCTTCTCATGATGGTCATCATGATTACAAGGCCTTATCTCATTGCCTCCGCTTCCTTCTTGTTCCGACGGACAGCCGCACTTCCTTTGTTCTGATAACTTCTGCTATCTCCCTTACTCCACTTACCTTATTGGGTTTCCTCTGACCTTCTGCTGCTACACAGCTTGGTCCATGCATGGTCTCCTCTAGGTATATAAAGCCTGCCATCGCTACCTTGTATTCTCCAAGCTAGATCTACCTGGAATAGCACTTTAAACCCTTGTTCTTCACCTTGGACTTCTCTAAGTCACTCACCCTACTTTTGAGTGGGCGCTTGTCATTCTCCCTCATCTCTGGCTGCTCTTCATAGCAGCTTGTCTCCGGTTGCTTGTCAAAGCAACTTGTCTCCAGTCGTCATTCATTGCAACTCCTCTCCAGTTGTCATCAAATGACTTGTCCACCTCAGGAAGCCCCTGTAGGAAGTCTCCGGTAGCTAACCACACTACTTGTCCCATTGACAAGACACTCTTGGTCAGCACCCTTTCATCACTCAGATCTATGTTTGCCCTACCCGGGTCAACTATAACAACAACCAAAATCAACAAATAAAATTACTATTACATTGCAAAGGCCTACTGATTAAATAGAGCTATCTAAGAGTATAGCTTCACAATGCTTAGCCTAAGATAACATGGTATCACAATGATTTGACTCAATCATGGGACAGGAAAGAGAATAGAACACAAATGAGAATAGGGTATTTGATAGATATCAATGTGAAGTATAAGAGAAAAGAGATATGACAGTATCAAGCCCACAGGGGGTGGAAGGGGCATAAGAGAACAGGAATACACATATAAAAAGAACATGGGAGAACCAAAGAACTAGATGGGTTGAAAGAATACTGGGCTCAATAAAAGAACAAGAATACACACATAAAAAGGTATGAAAGAACATAGGGGGAGCAAAGAACTACACGGGTTGAGCAATCCATGATCTCATAAAGGATCATGGATAGAGATATCCAGGGGATTATTCCTGAAATGTTTAGTGGGTACCAGTATAGAAGTCTTAAATATAAGAGAAAAAGAGACATAACAGAGTATTAGGCCCAATAATAGTAAGAGAGGTTCAAGAGAATACAAGGCCCAATAAAGAAATAAAACTATGTATATACATGATAAGTGTTGTAGGTTCAGGCTACGATACTGCTGCTTACCGTTTCATTCTTTGAACTCTCCTTATCCTGGACTAACTTACCTTCATTTTCAAGGTCATGTGACCTTTCCCATGATCATGTGACCTGACCATGCTTACCTATATATTGTATCTTAGGGGTCACGTGCTAGTTCCCATGATCACATGCCTGCAGGTCACTCTAGACTAGCCTAGATCCATGATATCACTATGACATCATGCCTCATGCTATACACGTTCCTTTCTTATCTTCTTATCTTTACCTACCCTAGAGTACACTGCTTGGTCTGTGCACTCTCCTGTAGTAGTATATTACTGTATATATAGGTAGACGTCCTTAGGCTGAGTCCCCTTAGTCTTATTCATTTGCCTTACCTTCCACATTGAAACAAAGTGGAACCAGAGACTACTTAAAAGGAAGCATCAGCCTAATCTAGGTGGGCAGTGACTTCAGCAAAAGTGACGATGTTGCATTGGTGGGTGTCAATTCAACAGTGGATCACGATGTATAGTTTGTCGATTAAGAAGTGTGAAACCAGATGGTAAGCAACGAAGAAAACTAAGAGCGAGACTCCTATCTTAGGAGTGGAGCAACTTCTGATATGATGATAATTTCTTGGTTGTACACGTCAATCCAGACATGTACAAAGACTTGGATGTTAACAAGTTCAAATACAGCGGTGCCCAGGTAGAGCATAAACGGTATGATATGACGAGCGTGCATTACGTGCACGAGAGATGGCAAGTGCAGAGCGATGATATATTGATGAGTCGTTCACGACATCAACAATGAAAGTAAGGGTAAAGGTAAGAAGAGTGGTAGTCAAAAGAACTGGCCCCAAAGGAGGAGAGGATTCAAGTGAATAGGACTGGGGAAAAGACAACTACAGGGTAAGGTATATATAGTGACTAGCGATTGGTTTAGGGTAGGTTGTCTGAGTTCTAATCTAGTTGAGGGCTGGTTGAGAAGTTAAACATGAAGAAGACATGAGGATGGAGAGAAGTTCCATGTGGGAGAAAGGAAGCGTACTTGTGTAAAAAGAGCAGAGATGAAAGACATGAGGCGTGATATCATGATGGCATCACTGGTCTGGGCCTCAGGTCATGTGAGGAGTTCTCACAGTCACATGCACAGGTCACGTGACTTCAAAAAGTGAAGAGAAAATGTTAAGTTCGAAAAAGTATAGAAAAAGTTGAAATATAGCACATAGGTCCTGATCTATAACAAAGTGTATGGTGCCCAGGTATAACATGTACCAGGACACAAGAGCAGAGTGTCCATTGATGAGGACTAATTCAGCAAATGCAGGAGTAGGATTGGGGAGTGAAGTAGCAAGAGTGGTACTCTAATGAAACTGGCCCCAAGAGAGGAGGGGATTTTAGATGAATAGGACTAGGAAATAGACGATGAGAGGGTACAGTATATATAGTAAGTATAGAGGGTTTAGGGTAGGTCATCTGAGTCCTAAATAGTTTAGGGCCAGTAATAAGAAGTACAACATGAGGAGAACATGAGTACAGCGAGAAGCCCTGTGTGTGAAAGAAGAAGCATACTCGTGTGAAGAAGACGGAGATGAAAGACATGAGGCATGACACCATGATGACGTCATTGGTCTGGGCCTCAGGTCACATAAGAGGTTCTCACGGTTATGTGCACTGGTCACGTGACTTTGAAAAGAGAAAGAAAACGATAAGTACAAGAAATGAGAAAAGTAAAAAACGTAGTGTGTAGGTTCTGAACTACAACACACATTGTGGGACCTGAGATACTTGAGTACCTGTTGTAGTTCAGAACCTATATGCTATGTTTTCACTTTTCTTACCTCATGAACTTATTGTTTCTTTTCACTTTTGAAGTCACATGATCAGTGCACATGACTGTGAGAACTCCTCACATGACCTGAGGCCCAGACCAATGATGTCATCATGATATCATGCCTCATGTCTTTCATCTCTGCTCCTTTTCCTATGAGAACACTTCTTTCTTCCCACATGGACTTCTCGCCGTCCTCATGGCTACCTCATGTTCACGCTTCTCTACCAGCCCTAAACTATTTAGGGCTCAGATAACCTACCCTAAACCCATTGTTAATCCCTATATATACCCCACCATGTAGTTGTCTCTTTCCTTAGTTCTATTCATCTGAAATCCCCTCCTCCTTTGGGGCTGGTTTCATTAGAGTACTACTCTACTTCCTTTGTCCAATCCTGCCCTTGCATTTGCCATCACCCAAACAACATTACTGTTTGCTTGTCGTTTGTTCCCTGGTATATGTTCTACCTGGGAACTGCTATCTTTGTACTTGCCAACATACAAGTATTCGTCCACTTCTTTCTCAATGTCTATGACCAAGAAGTTGTTGTAATCACCGAAGTTGCTCCTCTTCTAAGATAGGAGACTCCCTCTAGTTGTTTTCTGGCTCACTCCATTTCAACAACCACCCTATAGAACCTTTGTGAGAATACTTCCCTGGGCCAATCCCACCTCGTTCACCTTCCCTGTTTTACCAACATCTCTGCCATCCCCCTCCACCTATCCCAGCTCCTGCATTTAGACAATGCAAAAAGTACCACCAAAACCCAAGAAACATCTGTCTCAAAACAACTTGTTTTGCCACCCTCTCGCACCTTTGTCTTAAAGTTCTTCTCTGTTGCCCCAACAAATTTCTTTAAGCCATGTCTGGCCAAGGTGAGATGGAAGGGATCCCACCACCTCCTAAGGATCCTAACATCACATGGAACAACATTAAAATGGTGATGGCCAACATGGCCAATATGCTACAAGCTTTGTTGCAAGTGCAGGCATATATGCAATAACAAGTGGCCACTGCCACTGCCGCCACATCTGCTGCTGCTGCTACCACAGCCATGCCAGCTGCCCCATATACATCATCTCTCCCAACATGTCTAATTGCTGATCCCGGTACCTGGGATGGCAACCGCACCACTTTCTCACTGTTATAGTTCAGGACCGTCATACACTACGTTTTCACTTTTTTCTTACTTCATGAACTTATCATTTCTTTTACTTTTCGAAGTCATGTGACCAGTGCACATGACCATGGGAACTCCCCATGTGACCTGAGGACCAGACCAATGATGTCATCATGACATCATGCCTCATGTCTTTCATCCCCATTCGTTTCACACGAGTATGCTTCTATTCTCCCACATGGAACTTCTCGCTGCACTCATGTTCTCCTCATTGCTTGCTTCTTCTCACCAGCCCTAAACTATTTAGGACTCAGACGACCTACCCTAAACCTGCCTTACTTACTATATATACCATTCCCTCTCGTCGTCTATTCCCTAGTCCTATTCATTTGTATCCCCCTCCACCTTTGGGGCCAGTTACAACTAGAGTATCACTCTACTACTTCTTACCAATTCCTACTTGCATTTGCCGTCGTCACACATTGTTAATATGTGCTCATTGTCTCCCCGTCTATGCTTTACTTGGGCACAGCTCACTTCTTACTTGCCAAATTCTACGTCACTGTCCATGTCTGGCTCGACACTCACTGACGTCAAGTACACGTCCAGTCTGAGATCGCTATCCGCCTAGATTAGGTGGATATCTCTTTGTTGTTTCTTCGTTGTTCAACACTGGTTTTACTGACCTTGGTGGGTTAAAATCGCCACCTGGGTACAATGCCAAGGTGGTCTGGACAATTGTCAACAAGCCACCATATTTCTTCATATGGTGGGAAAAGCCAAATCCTTCTCTAGGATCACCCTGTAACAGAGTGGAATGACTAACAACCATCCATTCGCCTTGCGGGAAGATTCCAAGCTGGCGGTTGACGGCAAAGGGTGAACCATCAATGAAGGTGGCATCTAGCCAATAGATAGCAGTGAGGAGGGAACGGGGAATGATGACAATGATGCCTGATGACGGGGGCTAACTAGCAGGAGTGTGGTAGAACACCCACTATGTACCTCAGGCAGTTCAGATGTAGAGAACTGGGCAAGATACAAGTGAATAGAACTAAGGAATGATACAGGAGGGGACTACAGTATATATAGATAGGGGATCGGTTTAGGGGAGGCTCCTGTAGTACGTGAGGGCTGGTCTATAGTAGATGACTAAGGTAACATGAGGAGTCCGTGCGGTAACCATGAGGCATGACATCATCAGTGATGTCATAGCCTTGACTGATGAGGTCATGGCTCCAGGCCCTATGATGATGTCATGTCACGTGACCAGTCTAGGTACGGTCCTAGACCCTAAGCCTAGCTGTGGGGGTTGTCACATGAGATGCTACCCGATAAGATAAAATAAGTGTCCAGTATTGTAGTGAAAGTGAGCGAGTACTACAACATACCCTGGAGAAGTACCAAAAGAAGACATCTCTGTTGGAATGGCCTGATTGGGATGAATTAAAAAAGGAAGTAGAGACACATTTTCATATCGATGTCCTAACTGAAGAGTTGTACATTTGTCTCACTAATTTACAACAAGGGTCCATGCCTATTGAGGTATTTACCCAACAATTTGAACTTCTTCAGCAGGATGCCGATCTATCCCCCCATGATTGAAATGCTTTCCAACTCTATCAGGAGCATATCAACTACAATATATACTTCCAACTTTCTACTTGCAACCCCACCCTTGCCGATTCCCTCACCATCTGGCAAGAACAAGCATTTATTATGGGTAAAATGTTTAAAAAGATGAGGATGGAGCGTGGCAGGCAACAACAATAGCCTAGACACCTTGACAATATCTTTACTGAAACAGGCATGCAACCTGGGCATAGCACCCCCATGGACACTCAAGTGGTCCAACCCACACAACAGGAAACAAGAATCTGTTACAGCTGTGGTAAGACAGGACACCTCTCATGCGTATGCAAAGAGCTGTGCAAACAGAAAGGTCGCCCAGTTTTTGACCTAGTCATGGGCCGCACCCGCTTTGTCAATCCATGCCCCGCACCTCTCTGCAAAACCCCCCTCGCTCCGACAACTGCCATCATCGCTGTCCCTGAGACAGCCCAAAGTTCCAGGAATCCACCATGGATGACCAAAGAGGTGCAAGCCTTCTATCTAGATATGTTCAAGTCATGCACCCAACAACTTGCTGCCACCAGCTTAAAGGGAAAAGAGAAAGCCGAGTAGATCTGGGAGGTCTCTACTCAGCAAAGGACAAGTTTTCTACATTTTCTTCTCCTTGATCAATTTCTTTTAATTGCTATGCTGTACTCGGGGAGATGGACAGTCTGTTTGGTGATGTTAACATACTGAACAATTCTTGTTATAATAGTTACAATATGCACTCTGAAGGAGCGACTCTTCAGAACATGGCACCAGAGGATAAAAATCGTGTGCTTAATTCTCCTATCTCAGACAAAATTTCTTCTTTCCCAAAATCCTTCCCTAACCTTAACCACAGCACAATTCATCCTGGTGGAGAATTTGACATCTTCATCAACATTTATTATCAGAAAGAAAATAAGTGGCTAAAAATCACAGAAAAAGTGCTCCTCAATTCAGGAGCAGTTCAAACATTTGTTGATAAAAATTGGGTAAAGTCCCTTCAAATTCCTACAAAAAAATTATCTTTGCCTTGATCCATTACCAATGCTAATGGGACTGCATTGTCCCATGGCAGCATAATGGACTATGTCTCCATCGTACTATCATACCAAGGCCACTCTGAAGGAGTGGACGCCTTAGTAACAAATCTCGGGACTCACAAAATCTATTTAGGCTATGGCTGGTTTCAATGCCACAACCCTCTGATTGACTGGGTCAACAAAGAAATAAAGTTTTGTCGCTGCACACACAATTGCATAATCATCAATGCAGCAAACCTCATCAATGGAGTTTGGAACTCCAATATTCAATCTATTGAAGAAGGCCTAGCAGAAAAGGTTCCCATTCAATATCACAAATTCCTCAACATCTTCTCAAAAGATGAATCAAAACACATGCCCCTCCATAAACCCTGGGATCATGCTATTGACCTGAAACCCGACTTTGTTCCGAAGAAAGGGCAAGTCATCCCACTCGCTGATGCTGAAATCAAAGAAGTCTGGAACTTCATCGCATCTGAACAGGAAAAGGGCTATATATGCCCATCAAAATCCTCTCAAATAGCTCCCGTATTTTTTATCCCAAAGAAAACTGGTGAAAAACAGCTTGTTATGGACTATCGGTATTTAAATGACAGTACTATAAAGAACTCTTACCCCCTACCCCTAATTTCCTCTCTTGTTGATCACCTGAAGGGCACCAACAAATTCACTTGTCTAGACCTGAGATGGGGATATAACAATGTCCGCATCAAGGAAGGTGACAAGTGGAAAGCAGTGTTCATGACTCCTCTGGGAGTGTACGAACCAGTAGTCATGTACTTTGGAATGACTAACTCCCCTCCCACATTTCAACAGATGATGAATGATATATTCAACGATATGTATGCCGTCATCATTGTCTATCTCAATGACATGTGTATCTATATGAAAAACAAATCTGACAATGAACACTCCGAGGTCATAAAGGAAGTTCTCTGCAGGCTACATGAGAATGACCTTTACGCAAAACCAGAAAAATGTGTATTTAATGCTGCTAAAGTGGACTTTTTAGGAATGACTGTCTCTGCTGATGGAGTTGGCATGCAACCCAAAAAAGTCGACACTGTTCTAGATTGGCTGGCATCAATGAAACTTAAACAACTGCAAAGCTTCTTGGGACTTTGCAATTACTATTGAAGATTTATCAATGGTTTTGGTCAAATCACTCATCCACTCAATGACCTTACCAAGAAAAATGTACTCTACACCTGGGGTAACTGTTGTAGTTCAGTCCTAAATGCTATGTTTTTCACTTTTCTATGTTTCGGGGACTTATAATTCTTTTCACTTTTCTATGTTTCATGGACTTATAATTCTTTTCATTTTTCAAAGTCACATGACCTTTGCATGTGACTGTGAGAACTCTCATGTGACCTGAGGCCCAAACCAATGATGTCATCATGATATCATACCTCATGTCTTTCATCTCCGTCGTTACTTACATGAGGACACTTCTTTCTTTCCGCACAGACTTCTTGCCATTCTCGTGTCTCCTTCATGCTTCAACTTCTCCACCATAATGACATCATTGGTCTGGGCCTCAGGTCATGTGAGAGTTCTCATGGTCACGTGCAAGGGTCACATGACTTCGAAAAGTAAAAAGAATGGTAAGTCCATGAAGTGTAGAAAAGTGAAAAAACGTAGCATGTAGGACTGAACTACAATAGAAGGTTCCTGGCTGGGGATGATGATGAGTGGCATCTAGCCTATAGATAGGCCAGCAAGGAGGGGAAGGGTTCTATAACAGCAAGTGCCTTTCTACTGGATGGCATAACTGGGCAAGAGTGTGGTAGAACACCCAAGTGGAACTCAGGTGGTTCAGATGTAGGGAACCAGGCAAGAACCAAATGAATAGAACTGAGAGAAAGTACAGGAGGGTCTATGGTATATATATGTAGGAGGACAGGTTTAGGGCTAGCTCCTGTACTATGAAACAGGGTTGAGCAGGAAACAACTATGAGTGAACCTCCTATCTTAGGAGCGGAGCGACTTTGGAGATGACGATAATCTCCCGGGAAAAGGCGTTGATATAGACATGAACAAAGATCTGTATGTTAGCAAGGATAAAGATAGCGGTTCCAAGGTAAAGCATGCACCTAGGAACAGAACAATGAGTGTGCTATAACATGCACGAAGACGGCCAAAGGCAGAGTGATGGATTGGTAGTAATAAGAGTGGTACTCTAATGAAACTGGCTCCAAAGAAGGAGGGGGATTCAGATGAATAGGCCTAGGGAATAGTCAACAAGAGGATACAGTATATATTGTAAGTATGGAGGGTTTAGGGTAGGTCGTCTGAGTCCTAAATAGTTTAGGGCCGGTTAGAGAAGTGGAACATGAGGAAAACATGAGTACAGTGAGAAGTCCATGTGGGAAGAAAGAAGTGTACTTGTGTAAAGAAGGATGGAGATGAAACACATGAGGCATGAGGTCATGGTGACATTATTGGTCTAGGCCTCAGGTTATGTGAGAGTTCTCATGGTCACGTGCAAGGGTCACGTGACTTCGAAAAGTAAAAGAAAGATAAGTCCACAAAGTGTAGAAAAAGTGAAAAACATAGCATGTAGGACTGAACTACAACACTACCTCCCATTCACCAGCTTCAAGATCTAATCTGGAGTTGGTGAATTCAGTGTAGGAAGGTCCGAAAGGTCGAAAAAGAGAATGAAAGTCCAAAGAGAAGATCCCACGAATGAGTCTCAGAGCATTCAGATGCAATTTGTGAAATAGATTAATTGCCTCCTGTGCATGCGTTAGGTTGACAGCTGGTTCCCAGGTGTGATCCACCTCGTCCCATCCCTTCCAGTGGATGAGGTATTGTAATTTGCCGCAATAAAGATGTGACTGGATGATACAATTGACTTTATATTCTTCATGTTGATCTTCGGTTACGTTAATAGGGTCTGGGCGATAAACAGATTGACCGTCCAGCGGTGCTTTATAAGGCTTAACGCAGGAAATATTGACCGTGGGGTGGATGGAGACGGATGAGGGGAGATGAAAGGTGACAGCATTAGGGAGAACTGCAGAGATATGGTAAGGACCAATGAACTTGTGAGTTAATGTACATGCAGGGTAGGGAAGAGAGAGATGTTCGGTAGAGAGCCAAACCAAATCTCCAAGAGAATAGTCAGGAGCTGAGGATCACTTGGATGTTTGTGTGTGCGACATCCGATCACAGGTTTTTTGTAAAGTAGTGGTGATTTCCTCGTGAGAATAACCAACTGATGAAGCAAAATAACCTCCCGGGTTCGATGCAGAGATTGTGGGCTCTGTACCCATGTGCGGAGAGTAATTGCATGTAACGGAGAAGGGGGAAATGCCAGTGGCCGTTGTAAGAGTGTTATTGTGTGTAAATTGGGCAAGTTTGAGCCACTCAGCCCAATCTTCCTGTTTTTTGGCCACGTAAGCATGAAGATACGCAACCACTTCTCAATTCATTTATTCTGTTTGGCTGTCCGTCTGAGGATGATACACTGTGGAGAGTTTTTGTTGGATACCCAATGCTTTGCACAACTCCTTTGTAAACTCCAAGACGAATTGTGGGCCTCTGTCAGAAATAATAGAGTTAGGGAGTCCGTGGAGACACCAAATGTGATCTCTAAATAAAGTAGCAAGAGAAGAGGAAAATGTAGCTTTGGTACAGGGAAAAAGGACTACTTCTTTTGAGAAGTGGTCGATGACAATGCCAATGGCATTGAAGCCATTAGAAAGTGGGAGTCCAGTAATGAAATCGAAAGAAATATCTTGCCATGGGTGTTTAGGTACAGGGAGGGGCATGAGTTTACCTGCTGGTGGCTTTGACGATCCCTTCATGAGGGAGCACACCTGGCAGTGTTCGATGTAGGTAGAAATATCTTTAGAGGCGCCTGGCCACCAATAGAAATGTTTGAGAGAAGATATAGTACGGTCGTGGCTAGGGTGACCTGCGACTGGAGAATCGTGAAAGAGAGAAATAAGTTTGTTTCATAATGAAGGGGGAACAAACACGATGCCCTTAGAATCTCGGAAAAGTCTTTCTTCTGCATAATATTCATATTCGTTAACTGTGTCGAGATTTAACTTAGCTGATTCCATAGATAGTTTAGTTTCAAAGTTCGGGAATATAGTAGTAGAGGAAATAGCTTGGACTCCAGTGGAGCCAAACCCTTTGTCGTTTCTTTGGGACTCGTCTAGAGTCTTTTCTTCTATCAATGTTGGGTTTTCAATTTTTTCTATAATTAACTGAGCAATGTGATCATGCTTAGAGATGTGGAAGGAAATATCGGAGTGGTTGAAGAGAATTACACCTATTTCTCCCCTATAATCAGCATCAATGACTCCTGCCATGATGTTGATTTTATATTTCAGGGCGAGACCTGAATGAGGTGCAATTCTTCCATACGTGCCAGTGGGAAGTTGGATCTTGACACGGGTGAGGATGAGTGATTGATCGTGGGCGGGGATGTCAAGATCAATGGAGGAGTAGAGGTTGAAACCGGCAGCGTCGGGGGAGCCCTTTGATGGTAAACAGGCATTGGTAGAGGTGAGTTCCACAGGAATAGATAAAGTGGAGGAACGAAGAACAGAAGTGGGAAAAACGATGATATTTTCGTTTAATTTATCGACCAGGTCACCGTGATCAGGGCGACGAGAAAGGGCGTCAGTGCGGCCATTTGTGGTGCCAGGTTTGTAAATGAGGGTGTAGTTGAACTCCTGGAGGAGTTCGTCCCAATGTGCTTGTTGACTGGACAAGGTTTGTGGTTTTTTCCAATATTCCAAGTTCTTATGATTGGTCCAGATCTTGAAATTGGTTTTTCCAATAAGATAATGACACCACTCCTCAAGAGCGCGTATAATGGCAAGCAATTCCTTGTCGTAGACTGGATAATTGCGTTCTGCAGAGGAAAAGGAATGTGAAAGAAAGGCACATGGATACCAGAGATGGTCCTCCCCTAAGATTGATAATACCACGCTGGTTGCGATATCACTGGCGTCTGTTTCAACGTGCATCTCTTTGGAGGAATCAGGGAAGGTGAGTAAAGGAGCAGTGGTAAATTGCTTTTTGAGCGTGTCAAACGCGATTTGTTGTGCCGTACCCCAAGTATAGGGTACGTTTTTCTTGGTTAGGTCGTTAAGTGGATATGCAATTTGACCAAAACCATTGATGAAACGACAGTAGTAATTACAAAGACCGAGGAAGCTTTGTAGCTGCTTGAGCTTTGTGGGTGCTGGCCAGTCAAGCACAGCGTTGACTTTCTTTGGTTGCATACCGACACCATCGGCAGAGACAGTCATTCCTAAAAAGTCGACTTTGTCAACGTTAAATACACATTTTTCAGGTTTTGCATAGAGGTCATTCTCGCATAGCCTGCGGAGAACTTCCTTAACAACCTCGGAGTGTTCCTTGTTGGATTTGTTTTTAGTGTAAATGCACATTTTTTCTCATTTCTTACACTTATTGTTTCTTTCTCTTTTTGAAGTCACATGATCAGTGCACGTGACTGTGAGAACTCTCACATGACCTGAGGCCCAGACCAATGATGTCATCATGACATCATGTCTCATGTCTTTCATCTCTGTGTCCATTCACACAAGTACACTTCTTTATTCCCACATGGACTTCTTGCCATACTCATGTTTACTTCATGTTCTGCTTCTTTATACTGGCCCTAAACTAATTAGAACTCAGACGACCTACCCTAAACCTATCACTGGTCACTATACATACCTTACCCTCTAGTCGTCCATTCCCCAGTCCTATTCATTTGATTCCCTCTTCTCCTTAGGGGCCGGTTTCACTAGAGTACCACTCTTGTACTTCTCTTCCAATCCTACTCTCGCCTTATGCTGAACTAGTCCTCGTTAACGGATGCTCCTCATCTTTTCCCCCATACATGTTGTACCTGGGAACCGTTCATTTTCTCATCAATGGATTCTACATCATTATCCATTGCTGGATTGACACTCACCAACAAAACATTGTCACCTTTGCCGAAGTCATGGTCTGCCTAGATTAGATGGACGTTCCTTGTTGTTGGTTCCTCGCTGAAAACCATTTCAGGCAGTCAAGTATATCCACAAGTATATCTACAAGGGTTCTGACAGAGCCACCATGCAACAAGAGGGGGGTGATGAAATTCATTCCTATCTGAATGCAAGATACATTTCCTCTACTCAGGCATATTACAACATCTTTGAGTTTCCCATGCACATGGAGTGGCCAGCCATTTATCATCTTTCAATCCATCTTCCAGGAGAACAGAATGTGGTCTTTAGAGAGGATGGTAGCATTGCAGATCTGGTAGAAAATCCCAAAATCACTCAACTTATAGGTTGGTTTGAGGCCAACAGGTCCCCTCCTCTCATAGCTGTTAGTGCACATGATTATCTCTTTCAGGACTTCCCAAAGAAATTTGTATGGGATAAGAAGAACACTGTCTGGAAAGTTTGTCAAAGGTACAAGGTTATTGGGAGAATGTGGGTTGTGTATCCATCAGCCGGAGAAAGGTTCTATTTGTGCCTTTTGCTCACCCAGGTCAACAGTAAATCTTTATTCCAGTCATATGATGTTGTAGGTTATGGGCTATAACACTAACGCTTACTGTTACGTTCCTTGATTAGCTTTCCTGGACTACTAGTTTCCACTTTCGGGGTCACGTGATACTTTCCCAGGATCACATGACTAGCCTCTCTTCCATAGACACTTTCCTATTTATTGTACCTTAGGGGTCATGTGCTCATTCCCACGATCACGTGCCTGCAGGCCAACCTAGATGGGTCCAGACGAATGATGTCACTATGACATCATGCCTCATGCCCCACACATTCCTTACTTCTTTACCTACCCTAGAGTACACAGCTTGGTCCATGCACTCTCGGTAGTCACTATATATAGGGTAGGGTTGCGACTGGACTTACTCCAGTCTTAATCATTTGTTTTACCTGCCATCTTATGGTGCCTTCGACATCTGAGGATGGCTCATTCATTCACTTGCCAGTTAGCTACCATTATAGGGCTTCTATCATTATCATCTTGGCAACACTCTGGAGTCCCTAGCTAGACTAGGTTCTCCATTGTTGGGGTTGGTTCTGGCCCGTTGCCGTTCCACTCCACTACATATGATCTCTCACTCAACTCATATTCCTTATAGCTACAACTTCTTTTGAGCATCTTCATACTGTCAATGGCCAGCTTTATCCTACTTTCAAGGATGCCTGCAGTATTCTTGGTCTATTGCAAGATGATGCAGAGTGGCTCAGATGTCTTCAAGATGCTGCTGTTTCCCAGACTGGTTCTCAATTGTGCAGGGTCTTTGTCATTATTCTGGTCCAATGTGCTCCTATGAATCAGAAACAGAGTGAGCTGGACAACAAACAACTAGGAAGTGTCCTCCTAATCTAGGCAGACAGTTACATCTGTTGTAGTTCAGTTCTACTTCAAATCCTATTCCTCGTCTCTGCCCTTTGGCCGTCTTAGTGCCTGTTACCGCACTCTTGTTCCAAGTTACATGCTTTATCTTGGAACCGTACACTTTCTCATCACCGAATACTACATCGTGATCCACTGTTGGATCGATACCGTTAACTGAAACATCGTCACCCGTGCCAAAGTCATCCATCGCCTAGATTAGGCGACGTCCTCTTAGTTGTTGTTCTTCTCTCGCTGAAAACCATTTCAACATCTGTGAGGGTGACAACGTTCTGTTGGCATGTATCGATCCAACAGTGGACCACAATATAGAGACCTTCAATGAGGAAGTGAATGGTGCCCAAATACAACATGTAATGAGCAACAATAAGAAGTGTCTGTTGATGAGGACTAGATTGGCGAAATGCAAGAGTAGAATTGGAATGAAGATACAAGAGTGGTACTCTAATGAAACCGGCCCCAAGAGAGGAGGGGATTTCAGATGAATAGGACTAAGGAATGAGACGACTACTGAGTATGGTATATATAGGGATTATGGATGGGTTTAGGGTAGGTCATCTGAGTCCTAAATAGTTTAGGGCCGGTTGTGGAAGCATAACATGAGAAGAGCATGAGTACAGTGAGAAGTTCTGTGTGGGAGAAAAGAAGCATACTCGTGTGAAACAAACAGAGATGAAAGGCATAAGGTATGATGTCATGATGACATCATTGGTGTGGGCCTCAGGTCACGTGCTCTAGTCACATGACTTCAAAAAGAGAAAAGAAACAATAAGTCCATGAAGTAAGAAAAAGTGAAAAATATAGTGTGTAGGTCCTGAACTACAACACTACCTCCCATTCACCAGCTTTGAGGTCTAACCTGGAGTTGGTGAATTCGGTGTAGGAAGGACCAAATGAGTGGAAGAGAGAATGAAAGTTCAAGGAAGAGATCCTGCGAATGGGTCTCAGGGTGTTTGGGAAGAGTTGTGAAACATATTAATTGCATCTTGTGCATGTGTAAGGTTGATGGTGGATTCCCAGGTGTGATCCACCTCATCCCATCCCTTCCAGTGGATGAGGTATTGTAACTTGCTGTGATAAAGATGTGACTGAATGATCCAATCAACATTGTATTCTTTGTGTTGATCTTCTGTTATGTTAATTGGATCCAGTTTATAAACAGTTTGACCATCCAGCGGTGCTTTATATGGTTTTACGTGGGAGATGTTGATGGTGGGATGGATGAAGATGTGAGAGAGGAGGTAGAGAGTTACTGCATTAGGTAGAACGTTGGAGATATGATATGGACCGATGAACTTTTAGGTTAATTTCCATGTGGGGTAAGGTAGAGAGAGGTGTTTGGTGGAGAGCCAGACTAGGTCTCCAATAGAATAGTCAGGAGTGGAAGAGTGCTTGGGTGTTTGTGTGTGCAACATCCTATCATGTTTTTTTTGTAGCAATCTTTTCATGGGAATAATTGAAGGTTTTGGCAAAAAAACCTCCCAGGTTTGATGCAGAGGTTATGGGTTTTGTACCCATACATGGAATGTAGTTGTGAGTAATAGAGAAAGGAGAGATGCCTGTGGCTGTAGTGAGCATGTTGTTATAAGTGAATTGGGCAAGCTTTAGCCATGACGCCCAATCTTCTTGTTTTTTAGCCACATAGGCACGAAGGTATGCGACTACTTCTCTGTTTATACATTCTGTTTGGCTATCCATCTGTGGGTGATATGCCATGGAGAGTTTCTGTTGAATGCCCAACACTTTACACAACTCCTTCATACACTCCGAGATGAATTGCGGGCCTCTGTCAGAAACAATAGAGTTAGGAAGTCCATGGAGACACCAAATGTGGTCTCTAAATAAAGAAGCAAGGTTTGAAGAGGAAGTTGTTTTGGAACAAGGAAAGAGAACAACTTCTTTAAAAAAACGGTCGACTACAACATCAATGGCATCAAAGCCTTTTGAAAGGGGAAGTCCAGTAATGAAATCAAAGGAGATATCCTCCCAAGGATGAGAGGGGACGGGTAAGGGCATGAGCTTTCCTGCCAGTGGCTTTGACGATCCCTTTGTGAGGGAGCACACCTGACAGTGTTCGATGTAAGTAGAAATGTCTTTTGTGGCTCCTGGCCACCAATAGAAATGTTTGAGAGAGGACAGGGTACGGTCACAACCAGGGTGGCCTGCAATAGGGGAATTGTGGAATAAGGAAATAAGTTCGTTGCAAAGTGAAGGGGGCACAAAAACTATGCCATTAGAATGCATGAAAAGTCTATCTTCTGCATAATATTCATATTTGTTGACTGTGGTGACATTTAACCTAGTGGATTCCATAGATAGTTTAGTTTTGAAGTTTGGGGAAATAGTTGTGGAAGAGATGGCTTGTATTCCCATGGAGCCGAACCCTTTGTTGTTTTGTTGAGACTCGTCAAGAGTCTTTTCTTCTGTTAATATAGGGTTTTCTATTTTTTCGATTATTAGTTGCACAATATGGTCATGTTTGGATATGTGGAAAGGAATGTTGGAGTGGTTGAAGAGAATTACACCTATTTCTCCCCTATAATTGGCATCAATGACTCCTGCCATGATGTTGATTTTGTGTCAAATTCTGTCACTGCACACGTAACTGTGTTACCATCAATGCAGCAAATCTCGTCAATGGAGTCTGAAACTCTGACATCCACTCCATTAAGGAAGGGGCTTACAGACAAAGTACCTTCAAGATACCATGAATTTTTGGATGTCTTCAGCAAAGAAGAATTCAAATGCTGTTGTAGGTTATGGGCTATGACACTACCACTTACCGTGTTTATCATTGACTCCTCTTCCCAGACTCTTAGTTTCCACTTTCGGGGTCACGTGATACTTTCCCAGGATCACGTGACTAACCTCTATTCCACAGACAATATTATATATTGTACCTTAGGGTCACGTGATTGTTCCCATGATCACATAATCACAGGCCACCCCTAGACTAGCCTAGATCCATGACATCACTATGATGTCATGCCTCACACTACACATGTTCCTTACCTTATCTCCTTATCTCTGCCTGCCCTAGAGTACACCACTTGGTCCGTGCGCTATGGGGTAGCACTATATATAGGGTAGGGTTGTGACTGGACTTACTCCAGTCTTAATCATTTGTCTTACCCACCATCTTCTGGTGCTGTTGACATCTGAGGATGGCTCATCCACTCTCTTGCCGGTTAGCCACCATTATAGGGCCATCTATTGTATTACTTAACATTTCTTTTACTTTTCGAAGTCACATGACCAGTGCACGTGACCTGAGGCCCAGACCAATGATGTCATCATGATATCATGCCTCATGTCTTTCATCTCTGTTTCTTTCACACGAGTACACTTCTTTTCTCCCACACGGAACTTCTCACTGTACTCGTGTCTACCTCATTGCTTGCTTCCTTTAACCGGCCCTAAACTATTTAGGACTCAGACGACCTACCCTAAACCATCCCTACTTACTATATATACCATTTCCTCTCGTCATCTACTCCTTAGTCCTATTCATCTGAAATCCCCTCCTCCTTGGGGCCGGTTTCATTAGAGTACTACTCCATTCTCAATCCAATCCCTTTACTCTGCCTTTGCCGTCTTTCAGACAACGTTACTGTCTGCTCATCATCTTTGTACCCTGGTTCATGCTTTACCTGGGTACTGCTATTTTTGAACTTGCAAATATACAAGTCTTTGCTCACGTCTACATTGATGTATTCAACAGAGAGATTGTCGTTATCTCTGAAGTCGCTCTGCTCCTAAGATAGGAGCCTCACTTAGTTGTTCATCCGGCTCACCCTGTTTCACATCTCATCTGAACAAGAAAAGGGCTATATTTGTTGTAGGTTCAAGCTACAATACTACTACTTACCGTGATGTTCCTTTGAACTCTTTTCCTGATCGTTCTTACTTCACTTTCGAGGTCATGTGATACCTTCTCACAATCACGTGACTAGTATCCATTATATCTTATCTACTGTATCTTAGTGGTCATGTGCTTGCTCTCATGATCACATGCCAGCAGGCCGCCGTTCTCTACCTAGACTAGCCTCGACCCATGACGTCACTATGATGTCGTGCCTCACTGCTACCACGCTCCTTACTTCTTTACCTACCCTAGAGTACACAGCTTGGTCCATGCACTCTCGGTAGACACTATATATTGTGACTGGACTTACTGCAGTCTTAATCATTTGTCTTACCCACTATCTGCAGGTGCCTTCGACATCTGAGGATGGCTCATCCATTCATTGCCAGTTAGCCACCGTTATCGGGCCATCTACGTCTCCTTTCGTCTTGGTGACACTCTGGAGTCCCTGCTAGCCAGGTCCCCCATTCTCCAGCTTTGAGGTCCAGTCAACAGTTGGAGAATTCAGAATAGGAGGGACTGAAAGGGTGGAATAAAGAATAGGAGGGACTGAAAGGGTGGAATAAAGAATGGAATTCGTCGTCGGATATACCCCAAATAGGACGTGGGGCATTCGGATGAGAGGAATGGAAATCTGCGATGGCATCTTGGGCATGCGATAGATTAACGGCTGGTTCCTAGGTGCGATCCACCTCGTCCCATCCCTTCCAGTGGATGGGATATTGGAGTTTTCCACGGTGAAGTCGGGACTGTGCAATATAGTCCACTTCATACTCCTTGTGACAGTCTTCCGTGACCGTGATGGGATCTGGTCTATAAATGGTTTGTCCATCTAGCGGAGCCTTATAGGGTTTAACGCAGGAAATATTTATGGTAGGGTGAATGGAAATGGAGGAAGGGAGGGAGAGAGTGACGGCATTAGGGAGAATGGCAAAGATACGGTAAGGGCCAATATATTTTTGCGTGAGTTTACGCGTGGGGTACGGGAGAGAAAGATGATCAGTGGAGAGCCATACGAGGTCTCCAATAGAATATGAGGGTGCGTTGGATCGTTTGGATGTTTGTGTGTGTGATATCCGATCGCAGGTTTTTTGTAACGTAGTCGCGATTTCATTGTGAGAATGACCGATGGTTTTAGCAAACAACCCCCCAGGAGTCATAGTGGAGATTGTGGGCTCTATACCCATGCGTGGAGAGTAATTGCGTGTGACTGAGAAAGCAGAAGTTCCTGTGGCAGTAGTGAGGGTATTGTTGTGCAACGTAGGCTCGAAGGTACGCAATTATTTCTCAGTTGACTTGTTCCATTTGTCCGTCCGTCTGAGGGTGATATGCCGTGGAAAGCTTTTGTTGGATGCCCAGAGTGTTCCTTGGTAAACTCCGAAACGAATTGTGGTCCTCTGTCCGAGAGAATAGTGTTAGGGAGACCATGTAAACACCATATGTGATCTCTAAATCAGGAAGCTAAATCTGAAGAAGAAGTTGTTTTCATACAAGGAAAGAGAATGATTTCTTTGGAAAAACGGTCAACGACTACCCAGATGGAATCGAAACCATGGGAAATGGGTAGTCTGGTGACAAACTCGAAGGAAATATCTTCCCAAGGGTGGGAAGGGACAGGCAATGGCATAAGTTTTCCTGCTGGTGGCTTTGACGATCCCTTTGTGAGGGAGCACACCTGACAGTGTTCGATATAAGAAGAAATGTCTTTGGCAGCGCCAGGCCACCAATAGAAGCATTTAATAGAAGCAATGGTACGGTCGTGGCCTGGGTGACCAGCGACTGGAGAATCGTGAAACAGGGAGATTAACTCCGTTCAAAGAGAAGGTGGCACAAAGACAATGCCGTTCGAATTCCTGAAGAGTTTGTCCGTAGCGTAGTATTCATATTCGTTGATTGCATCAACGTCCATTTTTGCTGATTCAAAAGATAATTTAGTTTCGAAATTGGGTGAGAGTGAAGTGGAAGAGATGACTTGTACTCCAGTGGAGCCAAAGCCTTTGTCGTTTCTTTGGGACTCGTCTAGAGTCTTCTCTTGCATTAACGTGGGGTTTTCTATTTTTTCAATGATTAGTTGTGAGATACGGTCAAACTTAGAGATGTGAAAGGGTGAATTGGAATGGTTGAAAAGGATTACGCCAATTTCTCCCCTATAATCAGCATCAATGACTCTGGCCATGATGTCAATTTTATGTTTGAGGGTGAGGCCCGAATGGGGCGCAATCCTTCCATAGGTACCAGAAGGGAGTTGGATCTTGACACGGGTGGGAATGAGCCATTGGTCATGGGCGGGAATGTCAAGATCTTCTGTGGAGTACAGGTCGAAACCTGTGGCATCTGGGGAACCCTTTGAGGGTAGGCAGGCATCTGGGGAAGCAAGTTTGACCGGAATAGATAGGGAAGAAGAACGGAGAACAGTAGAGGGAAAAACGGTTATATTTTTGTTAAGCTGATCAACGGCGTCCCCATGATCAGGGCAGCGAGAGAGTGCGTCGGCACGTCCGTTGGTGGTGCCTGGTTTATAAATGAGGGTGTAATTGAACTCCTGGAGGAGTTCATGCCACCATGCCTGTTGTCCAGACAGCGTTTGTGGTTTTTTCCAGTATTCAAGATTTTTGTGGTCTGTCCAAATCTCGAAGTTAGTTTTACCGATTAAATAGTGATGCCATTCCTCAAGAGCACGGACGATGGCAAGCAACTCCTTGTCGTAGACTGGGTAGTTGTGTTTGGCGGAAGAAAAGGAGTGAGATAGGAAGGCACATGGACGCCATAGGTGATCCTCCCCTAGAACCGATAATACCCCCCAGTGGCGATATCGCTTGCATCTGTTTCTACGCGCATGTCCTTGGTGGAGTCAGGAAATGCCAGGAGTGGCGCTGTCGTGAATTGTTTTTTGAGTGTGTCAAACGCGTTTTGTTGTGCTTCTCCCCAAATGAAGGGCACATTTTTCTTGGTGAGGTCGTTCAATGGGCGGGCGATCTGTCCGAAGCCATTAATGAAACGACAATAATAGTTACATAGGCTGAGGAAAGATTGAAGCTGCTTGAGCTTTGTCGGGGCGGGCCATTCTAGAACGGCATCAACCTTCTTTGATTGCATACCGACACTGTCGGCAGCGACTGTCATTCCTAGAAGATCAACTTTCTCGGCATTAAATACGCATTTTTCTGGTTTGGTGTAAAGATCGTTTTCGTGGAGGCGGCAGAGCACTTCTTTAACAACTTCTGCGTGTTCATCGTCGTTCTTGTTTTTTGTAAATATGCACATGTCATTGAAAATGTCGTTTATCATTTGTTGGAACGTGGGAGGGGAGTTAGTCATGCCAAAATACATTACCACGGGTTCGTAGGCCCCCAGGGGAGTTACGAAGGTGGCTTTCCACTCATCGCCTTCTTTGATGCGAACATTGTTGTATCCCCACCTGAGATCGAGGCAGGTAAATTTGTTAGCACCTTTCAGGTGATTGACGAGAGAGGAAATTAGAGGAAGCGGATAAGAATTTTTTATGGTTCCCTCATTAAGGTACTGGTAGTCCATGATGAGACATTTTTCTCCTGTTTTCTTGGGGATAAAGAAGACGGGAGCCATTTGAGGGGATTTTGATGGCCGTATATAGCCCTTTTCTTGTTCGGAGGCGATGAAGTTCCTGACTTCTTCGAGTTTGGCATCAGAAAGGGGAATGATGTGTCCCTTTTTCGGTTGAAAGTCTGGCTTTAAGTCAATTGCATGGTCCCAAGGTTTTCGTAGGGGCATGCGTTTGGACTCGTCTTTGTTGAAGACATCCAAAAATTCATGATATCTTGAAGGTACTTTGTCGGCGAGTCCTTCTTCGATGGAGCGAACATTGGAGTTCCAGACTCCCTTGACGAGTTCTGCTGCGTTAATGGTAATACAGTTATGTGTGCAGTGGCAGAATTTAATGGTTTTATCGACCCAATCGATGAGCAGATTATGGCGTGTGAACCAGTCATACCCTAAATAGAGTTTGTGAGTACCTAGGTCAGTGAACAAGGCATCAATTCCTTCAGAATGACCCTGGTATGACAAGACGATGGAGACATAATTAGTGATGGTGCCGTGAGAAGAGGCAGTACCAT
Organism: Hemileccinum rubropunctum; assembly: GCA_038089535.1. NCBI lineage: Eukaryota > Fungi > Basidiomycota > Agaricomycetes > Boletales > Boletaceae > Hemileccinum > Hemileccinum rubropunctum. Next base: position 39,014 of record JBBPLC010000115.1, read on the forward strand.
CAGCGTTGGTAATGTTTTGTGGAAGAGATAATATTTTTGTTGGTATGCCAAGGAGGCTTACCCATTTTTTGTCGACAAAGGTTTGAACGGCATCTGAGTCAAGTAGTGCTTTTGTGGATGTTTTTTGCCATTTTTTGTCTTTTTTGAAGTAAATGTCAGTGTTGATGTCAAATTCTCCCCCAGGGGAAGTGTTTCTGAGAGAAAGGTTAGGGTTAGAGGAGGATTTGGGGAAAAAGAAATTTTTGTCCATAACCGGAGAATTAAGCACACTATTTTTTACCTCTGGTGCCACGCTCCGAAGAGACGCTCCTTCGGAGTCGTTAAGAATACTAGAACATGACAAAAAGTCCAATGAGTCCTCATCACCCAACCCACTGTCCATCTCCCCGAGTACAGAGAACCAATTATAGAAAGGAGAAGAGGCGTGAGAAGAAAGAGAAGACAAAACTTTGTCCGTTGCCGAGTGAGTACCTCCCAGATTCACTCGGCTTTCCCTTTTCCCTTGAGCCCTTCAGCAGCGAGTTGTTGGGCTCGGGATTCGAACATATCTAAGTAATAGGCTTGCGCCTCTTTGGTCATCCACGAGGGATTTCCGGATCCTTGTGTGATCTCGGGGACTGTGGCGATGGTGGTGGTCGGTGCAAGGGGGATTTCTCATACCGGTGCTGTGTGAGGCAGGATGAATCGTGTTCGACTGGTTACCGGGTCGAAGACTTGCTTTTGTTGAAAGCATACAGGTGGTAAGGTAGAGGAATACCTGACACTCACCAAGGTTAGAGGAGTTGGTTTCAAGAGATGGTTGTGGTAAGAACACAAGATGCTATTCGAACTCAGATGACTGAGTTCTAACTTATATACTACATGGATCATGTGAACTATTTCCTAATGAGGTAAGCTATACTACAACTAGTAAGTAATAAGTAGCATTGAGGGCTACTACATGGTGCTCAATCAACAGCTTTCCTTTCTTGCGTGGTTCCTTACAAGCGCAGGAAAGGTGACCCGGCTTACCGCAGTTGTAACAGGACCGATTGTCCTGTGACGTCAAGGGTTGGACGGCATGGGTGTCCATGGGAGCGCCGAGTCCCGGTTGCATACCAGTTTCTGTGAACCGGTGATCAGTTTGTCATCGCTGGGGCTGCTTACTTCACTCCAGCTTCATTCTTTCAAACATCTTTCCAACCTCGACTGCTTTTTCTTGCCAGGTGACGAGGTCATTGGCCAAGGCAGGGGAATGGGTGGACAACTGGAAATAGATGTTGTAATCGAGTCATTCTCGATACAACCGGAGAATGTTGGTGTCAAGGACACAGATGTCCGAGTCTTGGCGGAGTAGCTCGAACTGCTGTGTGAAGATTTCTATTGGCTGGTTGCCTTGCTGAAGAGCGAGCAGCCGATTGTATGCCTCTTCCTTGATCACATCGATGCGAAAGTGATCCTCGATTTCCTTTTTTAACACTGTCCACAAAGGCCATTCGTTGGCGGTGATTTTTGACATATACTTCTCCAGCATGACCCGAGAGAAGTTTTTGGCGCAGCCTTTCATCCGCAAGAGGACAGCGGCAACGACTTGCCTTTTGTCTAGTGCGCCGTTGCACTGAACCCACGTTGATACTTTGACCCACCATACATGGAAAATGGATCGGTTACCATCCCATGTGCCGGGATCGGCGATTACTTTTGCTGGTAAGTTAACAGCGGGGGTCCTGGAACCGGCGGGAGCGGTGCCTGCTTGTGCAGCGACGAGTTGCTGCAGCTGTTGCTGCGCGATGAGCAAGGTTTGGAGCATTGCCGCCATGGCGGCCATTTGATTGCGGATATCAGCCCAAGTAACATTAGGGTTGTTTGGTGGTGGTGGGTCCATTTGTTCCCCTTGACCCGACATGGTCTAAAGAAACTTGGAGGGACGGCGGAGGGTGGAATGAGGGCGAAGACGAAAGAGTGCGGGAAAGCGGGTAGTTTCAGGATGAATGTACTTTGGTTTGGGATGACGAACCTTGCGCTGACGAGGTGCGTGGGGTAGAGGTTGAGGAGCAGGGGAAGCGGAGAGAAGTCGAATGACGGGGGAAGGAGATTGAGGAGGGATAGGCTCGGGAAAGTACTTGCGGCTGGGCATGTACTTGCGGCCGGGCATGTACCTTAAGGCGGGTTCAATGGGGTGGTCATTAGGATCGACCTTGTTGTCGAGAGCGGGTATCTTGCCGATGAGGTGCACGCCGTTTGGTGCAAGTAGTGGTTGTTCTGGAGCTGGTGAAAGATGTATGATGCGGTGGTTTGTGTAGAAATTGAGGACGGCTAATTCTTGTTGGCGAGCTAGGTGTTATGCATGGTCATGAGAGCACATAAAACTTTTGAGCGAGGGGGAGCAGAATAAGGTTGGCCTTGCAGCAGTCCTATTCAAGTGAAATGGTTCGGAACTAAAGACTTAGAGACGTACACCTAATTTAGGCGTATAGTGACTTCTGCAATGGTGAGTACTTGACGGGCGCATACGTCAAGCCAGACGTGGACGATAACGTGGTAATCGAGGACGAGGAAGTGAAATGGTTCGGAACTAGAACTGAGAGACGAGCACCTAATCTAGGCACATGGCAACTTCTGTGACGGTATGGACTTGGCGAGCGTGCATGTCGAGCCAGATGTGGACGAGGATGTGGTATTCAAGTACTAAGAAATGGACAGTGCCCAAATAGAGCATTCATGTGATACAACAAGCGAGCAGTAACGTTGCTCGGGAGATGGCGAAGAGTAGAGACGAGAGGAAGGTATTGAAGTCATACACAACGTTCAACAGAAAGGTAAGTAAAAGTAGGAGGAGTGGTAGTCAAGAGAACCGGCCCCAAAGGTGGAGGGGATTCAAGTGAATAGGACTGGGGAAATAGACGACTAAGAGGTAGGGTTTATATAGTGACTAGCGATGTGTTTAGGGTAGGTCGTCTGAGTCCTAATCTATTTGAGGGCCGGTGAAGAAGTGTAACATGAGGTGTACATGCGTATGGTGAGAAGTTCCATGTGGGAGAAAAGAAGCGTATGTGTGAGAGTAATGATGAAGATGAAAGACGTGAGGCATGATGTCATGATGACATCATTGGTCTAGGCCCCAGATCACATGAGAGTTCTCATGGTCACGTGCAATGGTCACATGACTTCAAAAAGTGAAAAGAAACGTTAAGTCCACAAAGTGTAAGACAAGAAAGAAAAGCGTAGCGTATGGGTCCTGATCTATAACAGGAAGTGCACAGTGCCAAGATAGATCATATAATGACAAGAACGACAAGCACACACTAACGTAGTGCAAAAGACGGCGAAGGCAGAGCAAAGGAAAAGGTAAGAAGAGTAGTAAACAGGTGAACCTGAAACGGTTCAAAACTAAAACTGAGAGACGTACACCTAATCTAGGCATACGGCAACTTCAGCAACGGTGTGAACTTGTCGGGCGTGGACATCAAGCCAGACGTGGACGAGTACATGGTATTCGAGTACGAGGAAATGGACGGTGCCAAGATAGAGCATATATTGGCAAAGACGACGAGCGCACACTAACGTAGTGCGAGAGACGGCAAGAGCAAGGTAAAGGAAAAGGAAGAAGAGTAGTAAGCAAATGAACCGGCCCCAAGAGGTGGAGGGGATTCAAGTGAATAGGACTGGGGAAAGAGACAACTAGGAGGTAGGGTTTATATAGTGATTATCGATGTGTTTAGGGTAGGTTGTCTGAGTCCTAATCTAGTTAAGGGCTGGTGAAGAAGCAGAACATGAGGAGTACACATGTACGGAGAGAAGTTCTGTGTGGGAGAAAAGAAGCGTACGCATGAGAGTAATGACGGAGATGAAAGACGTGAGGCATGATGTCATGATGACGTCATTGGTCTGGGCCCCAGGTCACGTGCAAGGGTCATGTGACTTCGAAAAGAGAAAGAAAATGATAAGTTCGTGAAATGTAAAAAAATGGAAAACGTAGCATGTAAGTCCCGATCTATAACAGAACCGGCCCCAAGAGGTGAAGGGGATTCAAGTGAATAGGACTGAGGAGTAGACGATGGAGGGGAAGGATTTATATATGTAAATATGGGGAGTTTAGGGCAGGTCGTCTGAGTCCTAATCTAATTAAGGGCTGGTAAGAAAGGTTAACATGAGGAGGACATGCGTATGGTGAGAAGTTCTGTTGTGGGAGAAAAGAAGCGTACACATGGAAGTAACAATGGAGATGAAAGATGTGAGGCATGATGTCATGATGACATCATAGGTCTAGGTCTCAGGTCACGTGAGCAGTTCTCACAGTCATGTGCAAGGGTCACGTGACTTCGAAAATGAAAAAAGACAGTAAGTCCACGAAGTATAGAAAAGTGAAAAGCGTAGCGTATGGGTCCCGATCTATAACAACTTACCTATACTTTCGAGGTCATGTGACCATTCCCACAATCACGTGACTTGGCCACCTTTCTATTATTTATTGTACCTTAGGGGCCCGTGCTAGTTCCCATGATCATGTGCCTGCAGGTCAGCCTAGACAGCGCCTAGAGCCATGACATCATCAATGATGTCACGCCTCGTGGCTACCTCATTGCCTATTCATAGGCTTGCCCTAGAGTGCACCGCCTGGTCCATGCACTCTTGGCTCTCACTATATATAGGGTAGTGATAGCATGTATAATACCTTAGTATTATTTATTTTGTTGTCTTGCCTTCCTACCCTGGAACCCTTGGCACATATGAGTTCATGCTCATCCTCTCTTTTGCCGGCTAGCCCCCGTCATTGGGCATGCCATATTTATCGATCTGGTGACACTTTGGCTATCCTAGCTCGATGCTAGGGTATCCTCATTGGAGATATGGTTCAGGCCTTGTTTGCCATTCCACTCCATTACAATATTCACCTATAGAAATCTCCACAAACTGCTCTTGTTTTCTTTATCCCAAAAAGACTGGCGAAAAGCACTTGGTCATGGATTACTGCTATCTAAATGAGGGAACTATAAAAAAACTCATACCCTCTTCCTCTAATCTCTTCACTTATTGATTACCTTAAAGGAGCTGACAAATTTACCTGCCTGGATCTTAGGTGGGGATACAATAATGTCCACATCAAAGAAGGTGACAAATGGAAGGCCACTTTCATGACACCCCTGGGGGCTTATGAGCCTGTTGTAATGTATTTCGGGATGACTAACTCTCCTCCCACCTTTCAACAGATAATGAACGATATATTTAACAACATGTACGCTGCAGTAATCGTATACCTGGACGACATGTGCATATTTACAAAAAACAGACACAACGATGAACATGCAGAGGTCATCAAAGAAGTTCTCCACCATCTCCGTGAGAACAACCTCTATGCCAAGCCAGAAAAATATGTATTTAACACCAAAAAAGTCGACTTTCTTGGTATGATAGTCACTACTGACAGTGTTAGTATGCAATCCAAAAAAGTTGATGCCATTCTCAAATAGCCCACCCTGATGAAGCTCAAACAGCTTCAATCCTTCCTCAGTCTCTGTAATTATTATGATCAATTTATTAATGGCTTCAGATAAATTGCCCGCCCCCTGAATGATCTTACAAAAAAGAATGTGCCTGATATCTGGGGGGAGGCACAACAAAATGTGTTTGACATGCTCAAAAAACAGTTTACACAAGCACCCTTACTGGCATTTCCTGATTCCACTGGGAAAATGCACGTTGAAACAGATACAAGTGATATTGCCACTGGAGCGGTATTATCAGTATTAGGGGAGGACCACCTTTGGTGCCCTTGTGCTTTCCTTTCACACTCTTTTTCAGCTCCAGAACATAACTACCCAGTCTATGACAAAGAGTTACTCACTATTATATGTTCTCTCAAGGAGTGGCGACACTATCTAATTGGAAAAACTAACTTTGAGATTTGGACAGATCATAAAAATCTCGAATATTGGAAAAAAATGCAAATGCTCTCTGGCTGCCAAGCACGCTGGCATGAGCTTTTGCAAGAATTTAACTACACCTTAATCTATAAACCAGGCAACACAAATGGTCATGCTAACGCTCTCTCTCACTGCCCCAACCATGGAAATGCCATTGACCGGCTTAATGAAAATATCACAGTTTTTCCTTCCAACATTCTTCATTCCTCCTCTCTCTCTATTCTGGTCAAACTTACCTCTCCAGATGCCTGCTTACCCTCAAAGGGCTCCTCCGATGCCGCAGGTTTTGACCTGTATTCCACCATGGATCTTGACATCCCTGCCCACAATCAAAAGCTCATTCCCACCCATGTCAAGATTCAGCTCCCTTCTAGTACTTATGGGAGAATTGTGCCTCATTCAGGTCTCGTCTTCAAACACAAAATCAAGGTCATGGCCAGAGTCATTGATGCTAATTATAGGGGAGAAATTGGTGTAATTCTCTTCAACCACTTAGATTTTCCTTTCCACATCTTCAAGTTCGACCATATCTCATTATTGAAAAAATAGAAAATCCCACACTAACACAAGAAAAGACTCTTGATGAGTCTCAATGTAACAATAAAGGCTTTGGCTCTATGGGAGTCCAAGCCATCTCTTCCACGACTCTTTCTCCTAATTTTGAAACTCAACTATCTTTTGAATCAGCAAAACTGGATGTTGATGCGATCAACAAAATGAATATTATGCTACGGACAAACTTTTCAGAAATTTGAATGGCATTGTTTTCATGCCACCTTCTCTTTAAATGGAGTTAATCTCTCTCTTTCACAATTCCCCTGTTGCGGGCCATCCTGGTTGTGATCACACCATTTCCTCAATTAAATGCTTCTATTGGTGGCCTGGTGCTGCTAAAGACATTGCCATATATATAGACCACTGCCAGGTGTGCTCCCTCACGAAGGGATTGTCAAAGCCACCAGCAGGAAAACTTATGCCTCTTCCCGTCACTTCCCACCCTTGGGAAGATATCTCTTTTGATTTCGTAACTGGACTTCCCCTTTCAAATGGCTATGATTCTATCAGGCTTGTCATTGATCGCTTTTCTAAAGAGATCATTTTATTTCCTTGTATGACAACCACCTTTTCTTTGGACCTTGCTTCATTATTTAGAGATCACATATGGTGTCTCCATGGACTTCCTAACACTATTCTCTCGGACAAGGGACCCCAATTCATTTCGAAGTTCACCAAGGAATTATGCAAAGTCCTTGGCATCCAACAAAAACTGTCTATGGTGTACCATCCACAGACAGATGGTCAGATGGGACAGGTCAATAGAGAAGTTATTGCATATCTCTGTGCTTACATTGCAAAGAAGCAGGAGACATGGGCTTCATGGTTAAAAATGGTGCAATTCACACACAATAACATGCTCACCACCCCCATGGGCACCACCCATTTTTCTGTCACACACAATTACTCTCCATGCATGGGTATGGAGCCCACAAACTCCATTATGACTCCTAAGAGGTCATTCACCAAGAATATTGGTTGTTCACACAATGAAATCATGTCAACACTACAAAAAACCCGTGATTGGATATTGCATGCACAAACATCCAAACGATCTGACACTCCCATGTATTCCATTGGAGACCTCGTTTGGCTCTCTACTGATCACCTTTCCCTCCCATACCCTGTGCACAAGCTCACACAGAAATTTATTGGCCCATATCGTATTTCTGCCATCCTTCCTAATGCCGTCACCGTCACCCTTCCTTCCATTGTTTCCATTCACCCTATGGTTAATATCTCCCATGTTAAACCCTATAAAACTATGCTGGCCAGTCAAAACATATTTAGACTAGATCTGATCACTGTCACAGAGAATCGCCATGAGGAGTACGAAATTGATCACATCGTACAATCACGACTTGGGAAGTTATAATACCTCATCCACTGGAAGGGATGGGACGAGGTGGATTGCACCTGGAAACCCGCTGTAAACTTATCTCATGCACAGGATGCCATCGCAGATTTCCATCCTTCCTTTTCTAATGCTCCACGCCCATTAGGGGTATCTCCAACAACAAATTCCTCTCTCTCTTCCGCCCCTTTGGTTCCTCCTACACTGAATTCTCCAACTCTCATCTGGACCTCGAAGCTGGAGAATGGGGGGTAGTGTGATAGTTCAGGACCCTATATGCTACATTTCCACTTTTTCTTCATTTTTGGACTTAACACTTTCTTTTCCTTTTAGAAGTCATGTGACCCATGCACGTGACCATGAGAACTCCTCATGTGACCTGAGGCCCAGACCAATGATGTCACTATAACATCATGCCTCATGTCTTTCATTCCCGTTTCCTTTCCCATGAGGACGCTTCTTTCTTCCCACACAGACTTCTCTTCATCCTCATGGTTGCCTTGCTTATACCTCATGTTCTCACTTCTCCACCGGCCCTAAACTATTTAGAACTCAGACAACCTACCCTAAACACATCGCTACTCACTATATATACCACATCTTGTAGTCATCTACTCCCCAGTCCTATTCACTTGAATCCCCTCCTCCCTTGGGGCCAGTTCTCTTGATTACCACTCTTGTACTTTTCTTTCCTAATCCTACTCTTGCCTTCTGCTGAACTAGTCCTCGTCAATAGATGCTCCTTGTTGCTGCCCCCATACATGTTATACCTGGGCACCATACATTTTCTCATTGAAGAACTCTACATTGTTGTCCATTGCTGGATTGATACTTGCCAACAAAATGTCATCACACTCACCAAAGTCACTGTTCACCTAGATTAGGTGAACGTTCCTTGTTGTTGATTCTTCATTGAAAACTGTTTCACCAGTTGGTGGGTAAAATAAATGAATAAGACTGAGGTACTACAGTCTACTCGCTACCCTATATATAGTGTCCAGCTAGAGTGCACAGACCAGGCTGTGTACTCTAGGGCAAGTCTAATGTAAAGGAATGTGTTGTAGTTCAGTCCTACATGCTGCGTTTTTCATTTTTCCTCACAACTCATGGACTTATCTTTTGTTTTTACTTTTTGAAGTCATGTGACCCTTGCACGTGACTGTGAGAACTCTCATGTGACCTGAGGCCCAGAGCAATGATGTCATCATGATGTCATGCCTCATGTCTTTTATCTCCATTACTACTCCCACAAGGATGCTTCTTTCTTCCCACACGGACTTCTCACCATCCTCGTGTTTACCTCATGTTTTCACCTTCTCTACCAACCCTGAACTATCTAGGACTCAGACGACCTACTCTAAACCCATCGCTAGTCACTATATATACCATACCATATCGTCATCTATTCCCTAGTCCTATTCATCTGAAATCCCCTCCTCCTTAGGGGCCGGTTTCATACAGAGTACTACTCTTCTTATTCATTCCCTTTCTCTGCTATTCAGCCATCTTTGTGCACGTTACCGCACACTAGTTTCCTTGGTACATGCTTTACCTCAGAACCGTACATTTTCTCATTGACGAATACTATATCATAATCTACTGCTGGATTGACACCATCCGTCGCAACGTTATCACCTCTGCTGAAGTCTGACACCATCCGTCGCAACGTTATCACCTCTGCTGAAGTCTGACACCATCCGTCGCAACGTTATCACCTCTGCTGAAGTCGTCTGTCACCTAGATTAGGCTACATCCTCTTTGTTGTTTGTTCCTGCTGAAACCCTGTTTCACCTGAATAGGACTGCTACAAGGCCGAACTGTGCTAGTTCCCCCTCACTCTTTGTTTATGTGCTCCCATGATCGCGCTCAACACATCGCTCTCCAGCAAGAACTCGCTGTTCTAAACTTTTACGCAAATCACAGAATTATTCGTTTCTCTCCAGAGCCTGCCCTAGCTCCAGAACTCCTCACCCACCTCAACAAGTTCAGTGACCTTGACGGTTACAACCTGAACGACAACCTTCCTATCCCTGAACCCGTTTGCGCACCTACCCCCGAATGCGAGTACTTTCCCGAGCCCATCCCAGCACAATCACCTTCTCCGTTTCTTCTCCGACATCTCACCCCTTCCCCATCTCCAGCTCCAACCCTTGTGCTTAGGAAGCACAAGAGGTATGCCAAGTCAATCACCTGCATCCGGAATACCCAGTTCCCACATCTATTCAAACTCCACCCCTGCACTTCCCTCCACCATCCATCCAAATACCTTTAAGCCATGTCCGGCGCAATGGAAGGTATCCCGCCACCGCCCAAGCACCCTGATGTGACTTGGGGAGAAATAAGACAAACCATGGCCAACATGGCTAACATGCTATAGGCAGCTCTACAAGGACAAGAACGTCTCCAATGACGAGTCACCGAAGCAACAACAGCCTCATCCGCATCCTCTACCGCCGTCGCTAACGCCGCAGCATCTGCAGCAGCAGCCGCTACCACCGCCGCCGCCATTGCTGATGCTGACCCTTCCTCACCCCAACCTTCCTCTCTCCCAACTCGCCTCATCGCCGATCCTGGCACGTGGGACGGCAATTGCACAACCTTTAGAACCTGGTGGACAAAAATTGCCACCTGGGTTCAATGTCAAGGAGGTCTAGACGACTGTCAGCAAACGGCCACTGTTCTTCTAAGAATGGTCGGCAAAGCCGAATCTTTTGTGAGGATTACCCTTGAAAAATACCAAAAGTTTTCTCATCCCATCGAATGGCCCAACTGGGCAACATTAAAAACCGAAGTAGAAACCCACTTCCGTATAGACATGCTAATGGAAGAGTTGTATATTCGACTAACCCAGCTTTGACAAGGAAATATGCCCATCAAGGTATACATGCAGCAATTCAATTTGCTAAGAGAAGACGCTGGGTTATCCGAACACAATGCTAACGCATTCCGACTCTATCGAGAACATCTCAATTACAATATCTACTTCCAACTTTCTATAAGGAATCCCGCTCTCACCAACACCCTTTCCGTATGGCAAACTAACGCAATCGCCATGGTAAAGATGTTTGAAAAGATGCGCTTGGAATGCAGCTGACAACAACAACCTCGTCAGTTCGAACAATTCACTGAAGTAGGTACCCAACCCAGGCGTGGTGCGCCAATGGACACTTGTGCAGTCCAACCACAACATCAACAGGAAACAAGGACCTGTTATAACTGTGGTAAGACCAGTCACTTATCACACGCTTGTAAAGAGCCGCGAAAGCAAAAAGGCCGCCCTGTCTTCAATCCTATCATGGGTTGAACATGCTTCGTCAATCCCCACCCTGCTCCTCTCCGCAAGATACCCCTCGCTCCTACCACCGCTATTGCCACCGTCCCTGAAATGACACAAGGTTCCGGAAATCCCCTGTGGATGACTGAAGAGGCGCAAGCCTTTTACTTAGATATGTTCGAGTCACACGCTTAGCAACTCGCTGCCACAGGCTTGAAGGGAAAAGACAAAGCTGAGTAGATCTGGGAGATCCCTACTTGGCCAAGGACAAAGTTTCTTCTATTCACTCTTCTCCTCGCTTTTCTCAGTCTCATAATCGATACGCTGGATTAGGGGAGATGGACAGTTTGTCTGGCGATGATGACTTACTGAACAATTCTGTTTGTAATAGTTACGATACTCACTCCAAAGGAGCGTCTCTTCAGAGCGTGGCACTGGAGGATAAAAATAGTGTGCTTAATTCTCTGGTTTCTGATTCAATTTTCCTTTTGCCAAAATCCTCCCCTAACCTTAACCCAAAAAACAGATCTCTATCCACTGGTGGAGAATTCAATATCTCCACTGATATATACTATCAAAAAGAAGACAAGTGGCTCAAAACCACTGAAAAAGTGCTCCTCAATTCTGGAGCAGTTCAAACTTTCGTCGACAAAAAATGGGTAACGTCCCTACAAATCCCTACAAAAAAATTATCACTTCCTTGTTCCATTTCTAATGCCAACAGGACTGCATCGTCCCATGGCAGCATCACCCATTACATATCTATTGTATTATCATACCAGGGTCACTCTGAAGGAGTTGATGCGCTGGTAACTAATTTGGGAACACATAAAATTTATTTAGGTTACAATTGGTTTCAACATCACAACCCCCTCATCAACTGGGTTGACAAGGAAATCAAGTTTTGTTGCTGCACGCATAACTGCGTTACAATCAATGTAGCAAATCTCGTCAACAGAATCTGGAATTCCAACATCCGCTCCATCAAAGAAGGCCTTGTGGAAAAGGTCCCCACTCAGTATCATGAATTCCTCGATGTCTTCTCAAAAGAAGAATCCAAATGCATGCCCATCCGCAAACCTTGGGACCATGCCATAGACCTCAAACCTGACTTTGTCCCAAAAAAAGGACCAGTCATTCCACTCGCTGACACTGAAATCGAAGAAGTCAGGAACTTCATCACATCTGAACAAGAAAAGGGTTATATACGCCCATCAAAATCACCGCAAACAGCTCTGGTCTTCTTTATACCCAAGAAAACTGGCGAGAAACACCTCATCATGGACTATCGATATTTAAATGATGGTACTATAAAAAATTCCTACCCCCTTCCCCTAATTTTTCTCTTGTGGATCGCCTGAAGGGTGCTGACAAGTTCACTTGTCTTGACCTGAGATGGGGATACAACAATGTCCGCATCAAGGAAGGTGATGAGTGGAAAGCTGCATTCATAACTCCATTAAGAGCTTACAAGCCAGTGGTCATGTACTTTGGTATGACCAACTCTCCCCCTACGTTTCAACAGATGATGAACAACATATTTAACAATATGTACGCTGTCATCATCGTCTATCTGGATAACATGTGTATTTATAAAAAAAACAAATCCGACGATAAACACTCTGAGGTCATTAAGGAAGTTCTCTGCAGGTTATGCGAGAACGACCTATATGCAAAACCAGAAAAATGCATATTTAACGCTGACAAAGTCGACTTTTTAGGAATGACTGTCTCTGCTGACGGTGTCAGTATGCAACCAAAAAAGGTCGACGCCATACTTGATTGGCTGGCACCCACAAAGCTTAAGCAGCTACAAAGCTTCCTCAGTCTTTGCAACTATTATCGTCATTTCATCAACAGTTTTGGTCAACTCGCACACCCTCTTAATGACCTAACCAAGAAAAACGTGCCCTACACTTGGGGTATAGCACAACAAATTGCGTTTGACACGCTCAAAAAACAATTCACCACCGCTCCCTTACTCACCTTCCCCGACTCTTCTAGAAACATGTGCATTGAAACAGATGCCAGTGATATCGCTACAGGTGTGGTATTATCAATCCTAGGGGAGGACAATCTCTGGCATCTGTGCATCTTCCTTTCTCACTCATTTTCCTCCACGGAACACAACTACCTGGTTTACGACAAGGAGTTGCTAGCTATCATACACGCTCTCGAGGAATGGTGTCACTATCTTATTGGCAAAACAAACTTTGAAATCTGGACAGACCACAAGAATTTGGAGTACTGGAAAAAGCCTCAAACTCTGTCCAGACAACAAGCACGCTGGCACAAGCTCCTCCAAGAGTTCAACTATGCTCTCATTTATAAACCTGGCACCACGAATGGCCATGCCGACATCCTCTCTCAATGACCTGATCACGGTGATGCCGTTGATAAATTAAATGAAAATATCATCATCTTCCCTACCTCAGTACTTTGCTCCTCTTCCCTATCTATTCCTGTGGAACTCACATTGGCCGACACCCACTTACCATCCAAGGGCTCCCCCGACGCTGCCGGCTTCGACCTTTACTCTTCCATCGATCTTGACATCCCTGCCCACGATCAATCCCTTATCCCCACCTGTGTCAAGATTCAGCTCCCCTCCGGCATGTATGGAAGAATTGCACCTCATTCAGGTCTTGCCCTCAAACATCAAATCAACATCATGGCAGGAGTCATTGACACCGATTATAGGGGAGAAATAGGTGTAATTCTCTTCAACCACTCTGACATCCCTTTCCACATTTCTAAACATGACCGCATCACTCAGTTAATTATAGAAAAAATTGAAAACCCAACCTAACAGAAGAAAAGACTCTTGACAAGTCTCAAAGAAACGATAAAGGGTTTGGCTCCACCAGAGTTCAAGCCATCTCCTCTACCACTTTATCCCCAAACTTTGAAACTAAATTATCTATGGAATCAGCTAGACTAAACGTTGATGCCAACAATGAATATGAATATTATGCAGAAGAAAGACTCTTTAGAGATTCCAAGGGCATCGTTTTTATTCCACCAGTATTACGAAATGAACTTATTTCTCTTTTTCACAACTCCCCAGTCGCAGGTCATCCAGGCCGCGACCATATGATATCTTCTATCAAACGTTTCTATTGGTGGCCAGATACCTCCAAGGATATTTCTACCTACATTGAACACTGTCAGGTGTGCTCCCTCATGAAGGGATCGTCAAAGCCACCGGCAGGCAAACTCCTACCACTCCCCGTTCCTGTGCACCCATGGCAGGATATCTCTTTCGATTTTATTACCGGACTTCCCCTTTCTAACGGCTTCAATGCTATCGGTGTTATCATCGACCGCTTCTCAAAAGAAGTAGTCCTTTTTCCCTGTACTAAAGCTACCTCTTCTTCTTCTCTCGCTACTTTATTCAGAGACCACATTTGGTGTCTCCACGGACTTCCTAACTCTATTGTCTCTGACAGAGGCCCGCAATTTGTCTTGGAGTTTACAAAGGAGTTGTGCAAAGTGTTGGGTATCTAACAAAAGCTCTCCACGGCATATCACCCACAAATGGATGGCCAAATGGAATGAATGAACAGAGAAGTCATTGCGTATCTTCGCGCTTACGTGGCGAAAAAACAAGAGAACTGGGCAGAATGGCTCAAACTCGCACAGTTCACTCATAATAACACCCTTACCACCGCCACGGGCATTTTCCCCTTTTCCATCACACACAACTATTCTCTGCGCATGGGTACAGAGCTCACAAACTCTGCATCAAACCTGGGAGGTTCTTTTGCCTCCTCAGTCATATATTCTCATGAGGAAATCACCACTACTTTACAAAAAACCCGTGATAGGATGTCGCATGCACAAACATCCAAGTGATCCTCAGCCCCTGAATATTCTATTGGAGACCTTGTCTGGCTCTCCACTAAACATTTATCTCTACCTTGTCTGGCTCTCCACTAAACATTTATCTCTACCTTACCCCGCACGTAAATTAACTCAAAAATTCATCGGTCCTTATTGTATCTCTGCCATCCTCCCTAATGCCGTTACCCTTCACCTCCCCTCATCCATTTCCATCCATCCCACTGTCAACATCTCCTGCATTAAGCCCTATAAAGCTCCGCTGGACAGACAATCTGTTTATCGTTCCGATCCAATTAATGTAACAGAAGATCAACATGAAGAATACAAAGTCAATCATATCGTCCAATCATGTCTTTATCGTGGCAAGTTACGATACCTCATCCATTGGAAAGGATGGGACAAGGTGGATCGCACCTGGGAACCCGCCATCGATTTAACTCACGCCCAGGAGGCTATTAATACCTTTCATTCTGCACACCCTAATGCTCTGAGGCCCATTTGCGGGATCTCTTCCTTGGACTTTCATTCTCTCTTTGACCTTTTGGACCTTCCTACACCGAATTCACCAACTCTAGGCTAGACCTCGAAGCTGGTGAATGGGAGGTAGTGTTGTAGTTCAGTCCTACACGCTACATTTTTCATTTTTCCTCACAACTCATGGACTTATCTTTCATTTTTACTTTTTGAAGTCACGTGACCCTTGCATGTGACCGTGAGAACTCTCATGTGACCTGAGGCCCAGAGCAATGATATCATCATGATATCATGTCTCATGTCTTTCATCTTTGTTACTACTCCCACGAGGATGCTTCTTTCTTCCCACATGGACTTCTCACCATCCTGGTGTTTACGTCATGTTTTCACCTTCTCTACCAGCCCTGAACTATTTAGGACTCAGACGACCTACCCTAAACCCTTCGCTAGTCACTATATATACTGTACCATATCGTTGTCTATTCCCTAGTCCTATTCATCTGAAATCCCCTCCTCCTTAGGGGCCGGTTTCATACAGAGTACTACTCTTCTTATCCATTCCCTTTCTCTGCTATTCAGCCGTCTTTGTGCACATTACTGCACACTAGTTTCCTTGGTACATGCTTTACCTTGGAACCGTACATTTTCTCATTGATGAATACTATATCATAATCCACTGCTGGATTGATATTATCCATTGCAACGTTATCACCTCTGCTGAAGTTGTCTGTCGCCTAGATTAGGCTACGTCCTCTTTGTTGTTTGTTCCTGCTGAAACCCTGTTTCAGAATGTGGTAGTGGTGAGGCACAACATCATAGTGACATCATGGACCTAGGCATAGTGAAACAGGGTTGAGCCGGAAAACAACAAAGAAAGAGCCTCCTATCTTAGAAGGGGAGCAACTTCAGTTATGATGATAACTTCACGATTGTAGACATCAAGAAAGACGTGGATGAATATTTGGATGTCGGCGAGTACGAAAATAGCAGTACCCAGGTAGAACATATACCAGGATACAGGAGTGACGAGCAGACAATAATGATGTCTGGAAGACGGCAAAGTTGCAGAGTAAGATTGGGAAAGGTAGAAGAGTGGTACTCTAATAAAACCGGCCCCAAGGAGAAGTGGATTTCAGATGAATAGGACTAGGGAATAGACGATGAGAGGGAACGGTATATATAGTAAGTAGGGGTGGTTTAGGGTAGGTCATCTGAGTCCTAACTAGTTTAGGGCCAGTGGAAAGAAGCAAACAATGAGGTAGACATGAGTATGGAAAGAAGTTCCATGTGGGAGAAAGGAAGCGTACTCATGTGAAAGGAGCGGAGATGAAAGACATGAGGCATGATGTCATGATGACATCATTGGTCTAGGCCTCAGGTCACGTGCTCTGGTCATGTGACTTCGAAAAGAGAAAAGCAACAATACGTCCATGAAGTAAGAAAAAGTGAACAACATAGTGTGTAGGTCCTGAACTACAACAGAATCCCAATAGGCTATGTGAAACTGGAGGTGGAATGATGAGAGAAACTTGAAGATGTCACCCTATCTTAGGATGGCAGCGACCTCAGAGATAATGATGATTTCATGTGCAAATATGTCTATCCAGACGTGGACATAGACTTGAATCTCAGCAAGTACAAAGATAGCTGTTCTGAGATAGAACATAAACAAGGAATGATGAGGAGGGTGTGATAATGTGCACCAAGATGGCAATTGCAGAGTAAATGGAATAAGGGAATACAAGAGTGGTACTTGAAGTGAAACTGGCCCCCAAGGAGGAGGGGATTTCTGTTGTAGTTCAGTCCTACACGCTACATTTTTTCACTTTCTTATACTTCGTGGACTTACGAATCTTTTTACTTTTTGAAGTCACATGACCACACACGTGACTGTGAGAACTCCTCATGTGACCTAAGGCCTAGACCAATGATGTCATCATGACATCATGCCTCATGTCTTTCATCTCCGCTCCTTTCACACAAATACACTTCCTTTCTCCCACACAAAACTTCTCTCCATACTCGTGTCTACCTTATTGTTTGCTTCTTCCCACCGGCCCTAAACTATTTAGGACTCAGATGACCTACCTTAAACCCATCGCTAATCACTATATATACCATACCCTGTAGTCGTCTCATTCCTTAGTCCTATTCATCTGAAATCCCCTTCTTCTTGGGGCTGGGTTTAGCTAGAGTACTACTCTTTCTACACTTCCAATCTACTCTGCACTTTGTGCTGTCTTTCAGGCATCGTTATTGTGTAACGGAGTGGAATGGCAATGGGCCATCCATCTGCCTTGCAGGAAGGTTCCAAGCGGCGGGATATCGACGGCGAAGGGTGAACCATCGACGAGGTGGCATCTAGCCAATGTTACGATTCACCTTTTTCCTTGCTTCTTGCATTAGCATTCGTCTTACACTTCTTGCTAATGCCTCTCTTCCACACGACGACCACCGCTTTCTTCTGCTCTTCTCACGATGGTCATCTTGATTACGAACTCTTATCTTTTATTCCGCTTCCTTCCGATGGACAGCCTCACTTCCTTTGTTCCGATAACCTCCATTATCTTCCTCACACCATTTACCTTATTGGACTTCCTCTGGCCTTCTGCTATTGCATAGCTTGGTCCGTGCACGGTTCTCCTTAGGTATATAAAGCCTGCCGTCGCTACCTTGTATTCTCTAAGCTAGACCTACCTGGAATAGCACCTTTGTTTCTTTCACCCATCAATCGCTCTCTAAGTCACCCGTCCTCCTTTTGAGTGGACGCTCGTCGTTCTATCTTCGTCTCCGGTCGCTGTTCTTTGTGACTCGTCCCCGCCGCTCTTCTTTGCGGTTGTTCCCGTCGACAAGGACACCCCTTGGTCGACTATCCTTCATCCACCTCAGGAAGCCCCTGCGGAAGTCTCCGGTCATTAACCACACGACTCGTCCTTGTCTCCGGTCGCTCTTCTTCGCGACTCGCCCCGTCAATAAGCAAGCCCCTTAGTCGACATCCCTCGTCTCCCAGGTCTACGTTCGTTCCCACCCGGATCGACCGTAACAGCCAATAGATAGGCAGCGAGGAGGAAAAGGGGAACGGTGGTGACCTTTTGTAACTGGAGGTCTAACCAGGCAAAGAGTGGTGGTGAGGACCATGCATTGGCAGCTCAGGCAGTTCGGGCATAGGGAACTGGGCAAGATGCAAATGAATAGAACTAAGGAGAAGTACAGGAGGGTCTACGGTATATATAGGTAGGGGAACGGATTTAGGGCTGGCTCCTGTACTATAGGGCCGGTGTGGGAATACATACATGCAGATACAATGTGTAGTCCATGAGGTGTCCATGAGGCATGACATTATCATGATGTCATAGCCTAGACCAATGAGGTCATAGGCGTCCAGGCCTATGGTGACGTCATGTCATGTGACTGGGGATCTAGACTCGTTAGTACTAGAGTCAACGTGATCATCGTATCCTAGGGATAAGTCCGAGATAAGATCTAACATCTTATCTGATAAGATAAGCGTAAGCACCCAGTGTCATAGTGAAAGCGAGCGAGTACTACAACATATTGACTGCTCGTTGCTCTTGTACCCTAGTTCATGCTCTACCTGGGTACTGCCATATTCGAACTTGTCAACATCCAAATATTTGTACACATCTACATTGATGTCTTTAACCGAGAGATCATCGTTATCTCAGAAGTCGCTCCAGTCCTGTTGTAGTACTCGCTCGCTACTATACTATGACATCATAGATGATGTCATGCCTCATGGTCACCTCATGGACACCACACCATAGCTGCATATATGTATTCCCACACCGGCCCTATAGTACAGGAGCCAGCCCTAAACCTGTCGTCTCTCACTATATATACCATAGTCCCCTCCTGTACTCTCCTTAGTTCTATTCACTTGGATCTTGCCCGGTTCCCTATGCCCAAACTGCCTGAGTCCCCTTGTGCATGGTCCTCACCACACTCTCTGCCTGGTTATGCCTCCAGTTACGAAAGGCACCCGATGTTCCCCTTTCCTCCTTGCTGTCTATCTATTGGGTAGATCTCACCTCATTGATGGTTCCCTTCGCCATTGGCATCCTTCAGCAGGAACCTTCCTGCAAGGCAGATGGGATGGCCCTTTGCTGTTCCACTCCATTCCAGCAAATATTGGAGTTCCAGACTCCATTAACGAGGTTTGCTGCATTGATGATAACACAGTTATGAGTGCAGCGAGAGAATTTTATCATTTTGTCAACCCAGTCGATGAGGGGGTTGTGGTGTGCAAACCAGTCATAACCTAAATAAAGACTGTGAGTACCTAGGTCGGTTACCAAGGTATCGACTCCTTCAGAGTGACCTTGGTATGAGAGAACGATAGAGACATATTTGGTGATGGCACCATGTGATGATGCAGAGCCATCGGTGTTAGTGATATTGTGAGGGAGAGATAAATTTTTTGTTGGTATGCCCAAGGAGCTTACCCATTTTCTGTTGATGAAGGTTTGTATCACACCTGAGTCAAGCAGGGCTTTTATTGATGTTTTTTGCCATTTATTTTCTCATTGGAAATAGATGTCAGTGTCTATGTTGAATTCCTCTCCTGGGGAAGTGTTCCTAAGAGAAAGGTTAGGGTTAGGGAAGGATGTTGTGAAAAAAGAAATTTTGTCCGAAGCTGGAGAATTAAGCATGCTTTGTTTAACCTCTGGTGCCATGCTCTGAAGAGATTCTCCTTCGGAGTTGTTATTGTAACTAGAACAAGAAGAAGTAGAGTCCAGTATACAGTGGCTGAAATAAGTGTCCCAATGTTGGGCCATTTTAGAAAGACTTTATATTTGCAAGAGAACTAAAATAAATCAGCTCTGGTCCTTGCAGGGTCATCAATAGCCCTAACATCTGCCCTACAAATGAGCCCTTAGGCATGTGGTTTGGCTGTCATAGTACTGAGATATAACAATTTCAAAATGACATGTCATTCGGACACTTATTTGAGCAACATTTCTACTCTGTAATTTTAGTACTTTGTATGCCCTACTTTTGCCTTTATCACTGTGTCTAGTCTTCTAGGCATGCTTTCTATCAATATTTGACATTCCTCAACCTCTATCTTGCCCCATTCCACATCAATCCTTTCCCAAAGCTCCCAAACCCCTCTTGCTGGCATTGCATAGTTATTGAGCTTCTTTTTGGGGATTTGCCAGAGATATTCAATAGGACTAAGGTCTGGAGATTGTGCTGGCCAATCAAGGATCTTGATACCTTGAGACTTCTGCCACTTCTGGGCCCTTTTAGAGATATGTCTGGGATCATTATCTTGTTGAAAGATAATTGTAATGGGAGTGGAACGGCATCGAGCCAGAACCAAACCCAATGATGGTCGCCCAAGCATAGCTAGGGGGACCAGCGTGTCGCCAAGGTCAAACAATGATAAGAGAGCCCTATAATGGTGGCTAACTGGCAAGAGAGAGGATGAGCGGTACTCAAGTATCGCTAGGCCCCTAGGAAGGAGGGTAGAACAAATGAATAAGACTAGTGAATACATCTGTGGTGCTACCCTATATATACTGCTACGAGAGAGTGCACGGACCATGCTGTGTACTCTAGGGTAGGTCTAAGATGTAAGGAATGTGGTAGTCGTGAGGCATGATGTCATAGTGACATCATGGCTCTAGGCTAGTCTAGAATAATGAGTGGCAGTCTGCTGGCACATGATCATGGGAATGAGCACGTGACCACTAAGATACAATATATAATTGATAAGAGTGGCCAAGTCACGTGACCTCGAAAGTGAAGGTCGTTAGTCCGGGATAAGGAAAGTTCAAAGAATGTAACGGTAAGTGGCAGTATTGTAGCCCGAACCTACAACAATAATGCTCTCTTTAGGGATCCCAGAATTTTTCCATAGTAGGAAGCAGATTATCCTCCAAAATGGAGATATACTGCTCAGTATTCATCCTTCCTTCCACATCTGCAAGGATTCCCACTCCATTCCAGCCCATGCATCCCCAAACCATCAAAGAACCTCCTTCAAACTTTACTGTCCCTTGTACCTCCTTGTCTTGCAGAGGTTTTCCTACCACTTGTTCACTTTTGCTAATACTCTTTCTTCTCACAATGACCACCACTTACTTTCACTCTTCTCACGATAGTCATCACGATTACTCATCCTTATCATGCTTATCTCTTATCGGACAGCCTCGTCCTTATCTCTAACATCATCCTTATCTGTCATCATCTTCCCACTCCACCTACCTTATTTGGATTCCTCTGACCTTCCGCTGCCACACAGCTTGGTCCATGCACCATTCCTTAGGGTATATAAAGGCTGCCGTCTCTACATGTATTCTCTAAGCTAGACCTACCTGGAATAGCATCTTATCCCTTGTTCTTCATCATTGGATTTCTCTAAGTCACTTGCCCTACTTTTGAGTGGGTGCTCATCCTTTTCCCTCATCTCTAGCTGCTCTTCATAGCGGCTCATCTCTGGTTGCTTGTCAAAGCAACTCATCTCCGGTCATCATCAAACAACTCATCCACCTCAGGAAGCCCCTGTAGGAAGTCTCTGGCAGTTAACCACACTGCTCATTCCATCAATAGGAAGTCCCTAGTTAACATCTCTTTATTCATCAGGTCTACGTTTGTTCCTACCCAGACTGACCATAACAAAAGGTCTAGCTTCTCTTTATAGAGGATATCATTGACATAGTTTCTCACCATTGCGCAACCATTGCGCTCTGATCCTCATTGGTCAGCTCCCCGATCAAAACCCCTCAATGACTCTTCCTCTTCTTAGCTCCCAGACTTCAGAGACAAAGACTCCCTTGACTCAGACACTCTAGTCCCCTCTATCACTCAACATAGCGAAACCCTTGCCCTTTCCCAGCAGCTCTCTGCTAGCCTAGTAATCCCACAACCGCCTACCCCGCCATTGCTGACCCCCATCGCCACTGCCCCGGTATTTCCAATACTACATGCTTCTTGCACCACCTTGCCCCCGCCTTCAGTACCACCACTGTTCGCTCACCCCCCGTCACCCGCCATGTTGTCCTCCAAACCCACAGAGCTACATATCTGTGTCCCTGAAACCTTTGATGGTTCTTACAAGATAGCCATTCAATGGCTCAATACTGTTCAATTCTACTTACACATGAATGCCAAAGTCTATGACTCCGACGACAAACAGGTCGTCTTCACCTTGTCCTATATGACCAAAGGCCCCGCCCTTACCTGGGCGACCACCTTCCGACAAAAGACCATCTCTGGCACCAGCGTCACCCTTGGTACCTTCACCGACTTCATCACATCTTTCAAGAAGACCTTCGAACACCACGACACAGTCAACAACGCCATAGCCTGGCTCACTATGAAACACATGACTCCCAATGCTAAGACCAAGCATCAGGAGCCATCCCTCGACTCTTACATCTCCGCATTCCAAAACTGCATCGCCCTTGCCACCATCACCGATGAGAACATTCTCATCAACTACTTCTCTGCCAGTATTCCTCCCTCCCTCATGCACTGCATCCTCTCCATGAACACTCTACCAAAAACCGTGGCTGAGTGGTACACTAAAGCAACCCACTTCCAAACTCAGTGGAACTACGCTGACAAAATCTCCTGCAGAGGAAAAACACCCTCTACCTCCTTCCATTCCTTCACCACCCCTGCTTGCACCCCTGCTAAAGACCCTGATGCCATGGATGTTGACATAGTCTATGTCACCAAGCTTACCCCCAATGAACAGAAACATTGTATCAAGGAAGGACTTTGCTTCTGCTGCTACCATGCCGGCCATAGTAGCACCTCGTGCCCCACCTTCTCGTCTACGTCCAATCACTGCCCTGAGAATAAGGTTTAAAAGGTTGAAGAAGACTCTGAAACAGGAAGCCACATTGAAGAAGTGGCTGAAGTTTGGGGTTTTAAAAAAGGGGATCTCCTTCGATATGAGTCTCCCCTTCCTCTTTCATCTGTGCACCTGTAATTGTATCTGCTACTGCTACCAAAGCTATGCAAATTTCAGTTAAACTTGTCCCCTCGCACACCAAAGCCGTCGAAATCAACACCCTTGTCAACAGTGATGCAGATATCTCCTGCATCAACCGAGACTTTGTGTCAAAACATAGTCTTTCCACTAAAAAACTCTCCTTCCCCATCTAGGCTCAGAATGCCGACTGAACCTACAACAAAAGTGGCAAAATTACCCACACGTGCACCCTCTACGTAGATATCTGAGGAGTCTTCCAGAAGATCACCTTTTATGTCATGACCTGTGGAAGGACCAACATCATCCTTGGATACCCCTGGCTAAAAACCACCAACCCTAAGATTGATTGGACAAATCGGACCATCACCATCAGTGACTCTCTCAACGAGTCTAAAAACTTCTATGCCTCCCACACCAAAAATCCCAACAAATCCATCCCCACTCCCCGACATGTTCTGGTCTCCATGGTCGACCATCTTCTCCACAACCACCTTAAATTTGCCAATGAAACAAGTTTCCTCTCATTTGCACTCAGGAACTGCAAAGCCAACTGTGTTACCAACAGGAAAGAATCTCCTACCGTCACTAAACTCACTACCGCCACCGAACTCACCATGGAGACAGAATGCACAAAACCCAAAGTCACCCTTCCCTCTGAATATTCCCAGTTTTCCTCCATTTTCACCAAGGAAACTGCCAACCATGTACCTCCTTCTTGCCCCTATGATCATGATATCAATGTGAAGGAAACCTTCATTCCCAAAGTAGGGAAAATCTACCCCTTGTCCCCTGACAAATGCAAAGCTACTGCAGACTTTCTGGATGAGAACCTCAAAGCCGGAAAGATCCGCCCCTCGAACTCCCCCCAAGCCATGCCTTTCTTCTTCATCAAAAAGAAGGATGGCGGACTTCGCCCTTGCCAAGACTACCGGTATCTGAACAAACACACCATTCAAGATGCATATCCCTTGCCCCTTATATCTGACCTTGTCGATAAACTCCAAGACGCCAAAGTCTTCACCAAGTTCAACATACGGTGGGGATATAACAATGTCTGAATCAAAGATGGACATCAATGGAAAGCTGCCTTTATTACCCATAAGGGGCTCTTTGAACCCACAGTAATGTTCTTCGGACTTACCAACTCCCCTGCCACATTCCACGACATGATTGCTGAAGGATGGCTCATCATCTATATGGACGACCTCCTTATCTACTCCCCTGACACTGTCACACACCAGGAGCATACCAAATGCATCCTTCAACAAATGATGGAACTCGACCTCCACACTGTTGTAGTTCAGACCTACATGCTACATTTTTCTTTTTTTCTTTTATTTTGTGGACTTATCGTTTTGTCTACTTTTCGAAGTCATGTGACCTCCGCACGTGACCATGAGAACTCCTCACATGACCTGAGGCCCAGACCAATGATGTCATCATGACATCATGCCTCACGTTTTCATCTCTGCTCGTTTCACACGTGTATGCTTCTTTTCTCCCACATGGAACTTCTTGCCATACGTGTGTTCACCTCATTGCTTATTCCCATCAACCGGCCCTAAACTATTTAGGACTCCGACGACCTACCCTAAACTTCCCTTATTTACTATATATACCATACCCTCTGGTTGTCTGTCCCTCAGTCCTATTCATCTGAAATCCCCTCCTCCTTGGGGCCGGTTTTAGCTAGAGTACTACTCTTCTTATCCACAATCCTACTCTGCATCTTTTGCCGTCTCTCAGTCACCATTATTGACTGCTCGTTGTTCTCATACCCTGGTTCATGCTATACCTGGGTACTGCCATCTTCGAACTAGCAAATATCCAAGTCTTCATTCACATTTACATTGACATATTCAATCGGGAGATTATTGTCATCTCTGAAGTCGCTCCTGTCCTAAGATAGGACATTCGCTTTTAGTTGTCTTTTGCTGAAAACTATTTCACACACCCCAGAAAGTCAAGGATGTCCAATTGTTCCTGGGCTTTCCCAACTTCCACCGCCAGTTTATTCCAGACTACTCTAACATCGCCCGTCCTCTTATTAACCTCACCAAGAAAAACTGTGCCTGGTCTTGGTCCCCTGCATGCCAGAAAGCCATGGACACCCTTTACACCCTTTTTTTCTCCAAGCTGATCCTCCACCTTCCCGACCTCTCTGCTCTCTTTGCCATCACCACCAATGCCTCCAAGTTCGCTTCTGGAGGTATCCTCCTTCAAACCAATGCCAACAGCAATTGGCACCCCTGCTCCTACCTTTCCCAGTTGTTCTCTCCTGCAGAATGAAACTACAACATCTACGACCGCGAACTCCTTGCTGTCATCCACACCTTAAAAACATGGAGACAGTACCTCCATGGCTCTCCTTTCCCTATCCAGGTCTTCACTGACCACAAGAACCTGACATACTTCCGTCAACCCCAAGCCTTGAACCACCAACAAGCCTATTGACTCCTTGACCTTGCAAATTTTGATCTGACCATGCGCCATGTCCCCAGCTCTCAACTCGCCGGCCCCAACACCCTTTCATGTCACCTTGATCTCCTTCCTGCCATCGATTCCACTGACAATGACAATGTCACCTTGTTTCCCCCGTTGCTCTTTGTCAACCTCATTGACACAACCTTTGCCAAGTGGATTGAATCTGCCTCCACCTCCGACCCTACCATCTTGCAGGCTCTTCAATCTATGAAGGAGTCTGTCCCCCTTGCTCTATGCCCCTGCGCCTCCAAGTGGTAGTATAACAGCAGTATTCTCATTCACAAAGGCTGTGTCTATGTCCCTGCCAACCTCTGCCATTCCATCCTTGAGCACTGCCACGACCACGAAACAGCTGGTAATCCTGGCTTCCTCAAAACACAACAACTTGTCGCCACTGAATTCTGGTGGCCTGGCCTGTTGAAAGCATACAGGTGGTAAGGTAGAGGAATCCCTGACACTCACCAAGGTTTTAAGGGGTTAGCTTAAGGAGATGGTTGTGGTAAGAACACAAGATGTTATTCGAACTCAGATGACTGAGTTCCAACTTATATACTACATAGACCGTGTGACTATTTCCTAATACAGTAAGCTACACTACAACTAGTAAGTAATAAGTAGTGTTGAGAGCTACTACATGGTGCTCAATTAACACAGCCTTACCTCCTTCATCTGGAACTACGTCAAAGGTTGTGCTACTTGCTAGCAAAACAAGTCTAATATGCACCCCACGGTTCCCTTGCTCTTGCCCATTTGCTTCTGTGCCACTTGCCCATTCCAGCAGATCTCTTGTGATCTGATCACCGATCTTCTCCCATCTTCCAGCTTCCATGCCTTGTTGGTCATGGTCAACCACAGGCTTATGAAGGGGGTAATTCTCTGCCCTACTACAAAAACTGTCACTGCCAAAGGGATCGCCACCCTTTTCTTCCACAAATTTTTCATCCGCTTTGGACTTTATGACAAAATCATCTCCAATTGAGGCCCTCAGTTCGCCTTTGCCTTTGCCAAAGAACTTGGAAAGATCCTCAAATACAATCTTTTGCTATCCACTGCCTACCATCCTCAAACTGATGGAGAAACCGAATGTGTCAACCAAGAGGTTGAAACCTATCTCCGAATCTTCTGCAGGGAAAACCATGCCTCATGGTCTGAAAAGATCTCCCACGTGGAATTCACTCACAATCACTGCCCTCACTCCATCACTGGCAAATCCCCATTCTTTCTTATAATGGGATTCGAACCCCACGCCTTGCCTTCCATTCTCCTGGAATCTCCTCTCCCTGCTATTGAAGCTTGTCTCAGAGACCTCTCTGCCACTCACAACGAAGCCCTCACAGCCCATGAACTTGTACGCCAAGTTATGGCCTCCCGCACTTGCAAGAACTTCATGCCCTTTGCCCTAGGAGATAAGGTGTGGCTAGAAGCCCACAATCTCAAATGTTCTGTTGCCAATCTGAAGTTCTCCCCAAAACATAAAGGACCTTTTACCATCATCCAGATCCTATCTCCTATTGTATACAAACTCCGCCTCCCTAAAACATGGAGGATCTGTTATGATTCACTCTTTGCTTTTTCTTTCTTGTTGCATCTCATCTATGACTCATGCTCTTACCTTCCTTTTCCCACAATGACCATCGCGCTTACTTTTACTCTTCTCTCATGATGGTCACTCCAATTACTCATCCTTATCTCTTATCGGACACCCTCATTCTTCTCTCTGACGACACCTTTACATCACCATCATTCCCACTCCACTTACCCTATTTAGATCTCTCTGACCTTTCACTGTAATACAGCCTGGTCCGTGCACTGATACCCAGGGTATATATAGGCTGCTACTCTTACCATGTATTCCCTAAGCTAGACCTACCTGGAATAGCACCTTTGTTCTCTTCATCCGTCCATAGCTTCTCTAAGTTATTCATTCTACTTTTGAGTGGACGCTCGTCATTCTCCTTCATCTCCAGTCACTGCTCTTCTTTGCGGTTGTCCTATCGACAAGGGTATTTCTTGGTTGACCGTCCTTCGTCCACCTCAGGAAGCCCCTGTGGAAGTCTCCAGCCACTAATCACATGACTCGTCCTCGTCTCCGGTTGCCTCTCTTCGTGACTCACCCCATTGATAAGCAAGCCCCTTAGTCAACATCCCTAGTCTCTCGGGTCTATGTTCTCATGAAAACTCCATCCATGGGCCCAATTTCCCTGCTCCACCACCAGATCTTATCCAAGGAGAAGAAGAATATGAAATTGAAAAAATCCTACATCATCGCAGAACCCCGTCACACCCTTTCTTCCTGATCTGATGGAAGGGATACACTGCTGAAGAAGATTCCTGGGTCCCAGAACGGGACTTGAAACTGTTATAGGATTCGCGATACGTTTACTATAAGACTGGATGCTTATCTTATCTTATCAGGTAGCATCTCATGTGACAACCCACACAGCTAGGCTTAGGGTCTAGGACCACACCTAGACTGGTCATGTGACATGACATCATCATTGGGCCTAGAGCTATGACCTCATCGGTCTAGGCTATGACATCATTAGTGATGTCATGCCTCATGGTCACCTCATGGACACCTCATATTATCTTATCGTATGTATTCCCACACCAGCCCTATAGTACAGGAGCCTCCCCTAAACCCATCACCTTTCACTATATATATGCAGACCCCTCCTATACTTATTCCTTAGTTCTATTCACTTGTCTCTTCCCTGGTTCCCCACGTCCAAACTGCCTGAGAGCCACAGTGGGTGTTCTTCCACACTCCTTGCCGGGTTATGTCATCCTGTTACAAAAGGCACTTGTTGTCAAACCCTTTCCTCCTCCTTATTGGCCATATCTATTGGCTAGATGCCACTCATTGTCATTGCAAGCATGAACCTTGCTGCAAGGTGGATGGAGCAGCCTTGTTTGCCATTCCACTTCATTACAGAAACATGCAAAGTCCACCCTAGGCAGTTATAAAAAGCTGCATCCCTCTGCCTTCACTCGCAATTGAACCTGCACCAACATGTCCTCCACCTAGCAAACTGTCTCTGTCTCTGATTCTATTTCCTCCCCTTCGTCTTTGTTTCCTTCTACCTTAGATTCTCCTGTTCCTTCTTTGGCCGAAAGGCTTTCTTCGCCACCCCCCTCATACCACCCCAAACCCTCCTTGACCTGTTCTTTTCCGGGATGGACCCATGCCAACCTTGCTGACTCCCCAATCACACCCCCTGCCATCATCACAGTTGACATACCTCTTTATGCCCATTGTCTCCATAGTAGTCTTGCTGACAATCATACCCTTGAACATTAGGAGTCCCTCCTTCGTAACTCTTGTATCACCGTACCCCTTGGCTGCTACCTCGACATTGGTTCCCCTCTGTGGAACCTCTATCACGTGTCCCTCCAGGTCCAGCACCTGGGCAATCTCTTGACCCTCTCCTCAGGAGAAAACTTTGGCTGACAAATGAATTTTGTCTGCAACATCCAGCCCAACCTTGAAGGCAATCTTGCCACTACCCTCTACCAACTCAGCATGCCTGAGTTCCTTGATGATCTTGACCGTTACCTCTTCGAGCTCAACCACTATCACAGTCACCCCAACCGCACTCATCCCATGTACATTGCCCCTACCGAGATCACCATGTCCGAATACCGGACTCCCTCCGCCTCCTCATCCCCCATCTCTCCTGACAAACAAATCGCTATCTAACATGCCGAGATGGCACATGAACTACAAACCAGAGGAACTATCCTTGGACAATTCATGGACACCCTGCTTGCCCCCTCTCACCCTCATTATAATGAAATGTGTTTCGAGTGCCATCACCTTGGACATCGAGGATCAACTGTCCCTAGTACCAATGCCTCTCTTGCCTTGTCACCACTAACCCATCACATGCAGCAACACTGTCCCCTTCGTTGTCCTACCCTTCCTCCGCCATTCTCCTCCCCGTCCAACTCCTCCCATTCCTCATCCTCCACTCATCCTGTGCCTCCCCCTCATGCCTACGCTCGCCATCGTAATCAATGCTTCCGCTCCCCCATTTCCCGCTCCTCATCCCCATATGATTACAAGGATCTTGGTGATGCCACATACACCAACATCACTGGCTCCCCTGGTTGCTCCTTCTGCGACTTCTAGCTTGCACCTTTCATACATTATCCTTCTCTGGAGTTTCAGATTTACTAGGGAGGTAACATTATGATTCACTTTTTACTTTGCTTTGCCTTGCCTTTTGCATTAGCATTCGTTCCACACTTTTGCTAATACTCTTTCTTCTCACAATGGTCATCATGATTACTCATCCTTATCATGCTTATCTCTTATTGGACAGCCTCGTCCTTATCTCTAATGTCATCCTTATCTGTCATCATCTTCCCACTCCACCTACCTTATTTGGATTCCTCTGACCTTCCACTGCCACACAGCTTGGTCCGTGCACCATTCCTTAGGGTATATAAAGGCTGCCGTCTCTACATGTATTCCCTAAGCTAGACTTACCTGGAATAGCATCTTATCCCTTGTTCTTTGTCATTGGATTTCTCTAAGTCACTCACTCTACTTTTGAGTGGGCGCTCATCATTCTCCCTCGTCTCCAGCTACTCTTCATAGCAGCTCGTCTCCAGTTGCTCTTCATCACAACTCATCTCCAGTCATCATCAAATGACTCGTCCACCTCAGGAAGCCCCTGTAGGAAGTCTCTGGCAGTTAACCACACTGCTCATCCCATTGATAGGAAGTCCCTAGTTAACATCTCTTTGTTTATCAGGTCTACATTCGTTCCTACCTGGACCAACTGTAACACCACTTTTCACACATACTTCCTTCCATCTGACCCAATCCTGTTGATCTTGGTCACATCTGACCAAATTATCCTAGTCCAGTCCTCCACAGTTCAATGTTGGTGCTTGAGAGCAAAGTCTAGCCTATGTTTCCTATGCTTCACAGATAAGAGTGGTTTTTTTTTCTTGACTACAGCCTTTAGAGATGCTGACTTTAGCACATTGCGAATGGTTTGGGAAGAGACAGGAGAGGAGAGGGTAGAATTGATGAGATGGGTTGCCTGGACAGCATTTT
>JBBPLC010000116.1:0-69702 GCA_038089535.1 Hemileccinum rubropunctum
AAGACGATGAGGACGGTGGATGTACCGTTTGATCAACGCATTTTGTATATACATCTTGGTGCCTAGCATATCCTCCTTTGATCTTTTATTGCTGCTTGTCGTTGCATAACGTGTGCTCCCCCGAGCCGTAGCGGCAAATACTAACACCCGACATGATCGAGTACGACCGTCTACTTGCTGGGTCGCCAGCGACGGTCACTATCACCAGCGACTTTGCTCCAGGCGAATACCTGCTTCGCTCTGAGATTATTGCATTCCATAATGCCATGATCCTAGGCGGTGCAAAGTTTTATCCCGCTTGTATCCAGCTGTCTGTCGGTGGCTCTCACACCGGTTAGCCCGGTCGAGTGTTGGTTGAGTAAGAGTGACAAGGGTCTTACAAAGTTGTGCTTGGTATCAGGTTCCGCCGTCAGCTTCGATTGGCGCTAGCGACCTCAATAGCTGGCTGGGCGCCAGCACCACAGTTGAGATACGGGTTTGTTGTACTTTTGACAGGGCTATTTGGGTTCACCTGACGAATGATGGGTTGGGGCGGTCCCAACGGGGTTGCCTAGGTAGTCTGTACCGTCGATGGTGATCATGCCAACATGGCCGTAAGCGGGCACAAGAGCAGGAAGGAGAGAGCGGCGTAGACATGAACATGATGTGAGAGAGTTGGACGCACGGAGACGAAAGGCTCCACAATGACTCATCAGCATTACCGTTGTGATCGGTGCACGTGATAAACAAGCCTTGATTTGCACTTAGCTCTGTCACGTGTGAGTAGGACAACATCAGCAAACCGGGACAGATCTTGTAGCACCTAGCTAGACCTAGCTACATCAGCAATTTGACACCATGGTTAACTGCCCTGAACTGCCATTATTAATGCTTTTGTAGCTGGATAAACCAGTATCAACCATCTGGGATGACAAGTAGGCCAAGAATGAAACAAGCCAGGTACTCAACTTGACTCATGCTTTTCATACTTGGTGCAGTTGATAAAAAGGGTGAAAGGCAAAACTTTATTTTGAATATCATGCCTGTATTGACAAGTAGAAAAAGGGAATTAAGTAGATAAAAGAGTGCAATTGCAGAGAAGGGGAAAAAAGTAATAGAAGCAAACACAAGTGTAGACAAGTCAACACATTGAAACATGCAACATGCCAGTAGATGATGGTATGGAGCTGATTCAGCTTGATTAATAGTGATGTGATGTGTAAATGGAGGGAGATAATGAAATAATGGATCACAAGCCAGACAACTAAAAAAAACAAGTGATAAATCCTGGAAATGTATGAAGCATGTTAGATCAGATGAAAGATCATGATCAGATGGTGGGGTCTTACACAATGAAAAATGGGGATTAAAGGCACCAGTCTCACCTGCAGGTGTACTACTGGCAGGTTCAGCCTTAATGGACTTGAGGGCATGGGCTTCAGAGAAAATTGCCCCAACAAAGGCTGGTCCTCTCCTACAAACCAACCCCCTGTAGGCAGAAGTGTCACCACTCCAGTTTGCTGACGAGAATTGAAATGGTGCAGTTGTTGCCTGGCCAGTAGGTTTGTTGACTACCTTTGGAAGCTTAAGCTTTGATTTTCCATCAGCACCACTAGAAATATTGGGCTCGAGTTCTATATGCCCCTCAGCAATCAATGAGATTGCACATTCCAACTGATAAATAATTCACCAGCACGATCATACCTCAACGCATGCAGTGAGATTGCTGAGGTGTGTCATCACAATGAGTTCCAGGAGGAAGGGTGAATGATACATTCCTTCGGCTTCCATTGATTCAAAGTCATCCTGTAAGAAGTGGTAATCTGATTGCAAATACTTTGCAATCGCATATGGGTCATTGTTACCAAGACTAGAAATAAAATTCATTACCATTGCAAGGGCGGTTGAGCCAAAGCTGTTCTGCCACTCACTCAGGCACTGGAGTGCCTACAAGCTTAATGTTCAGTGTGTGATAATATCCTGAAATATGAGACTTACAACTGAGAAGACTGATCCTGTCATGGTGACATGATATTTGATGTCTGGGTATACAGTATTGAAGATGAGCTGTAGGGCAACTGCAAGTTCCTCATCTAGGATGTTCCATATGTTGGGTTGCATACTGCACCAAAGTGTCACAGTAGAAATAAATGACCTTGACCAATAAAAGTCAATGGGGACAGGCAAGTCCTTGTTAGTGTATTCATGGGGTTTCTTCACAGTGTCAATGATATACCCATCCTTGTCATAGGCCTGCTCTATTGAACATGTGATCAAACTTGCGCTAGGCTTTATCTTGGAAGTGCTCAAAGCCATCTTGATTTTTTTCAATGGAGGAATCACTGGGTCCTTTGCTTTGACCCCAACCAAAGTCTACAAACAATGAGCATGCACTGCCTCAAATGTGAAGAAATGAGACCTACTGATGCAGTAGTACAAGGTGCCTTGTGGCTGGCCTTGTTCTCACCGGTGGTAGCCTTTGGTACATCTACCACCATGACATTGTCTTCACTCACCGTGTCTGGCTCACTATCAGATACAACATTGCTTTCAAATGCATGCTTTGTGACTGATGAGGTTGTGTGTTGTGTGGATCCCATCATCTTGTTGTTGCTCTCCATGGCAGCAGCAGTGATCTGTGACATTTTTTAACAAGCCTCAAGATTGTAAGGGGTCTAATCTAATTGGGTAAGGGTTACTGTTGGGTATGGACATGTCAACACCACCAAATTGCGCACATGTGCTGATGCACAACTGTGAATAATGCCTGTTCTGTGTGACCAATTATGCTGCGCACTGACAAATGTGTATACATAGGATATGAATATGTGTCAGAACACTAAAACCCACAGATGCGCCAAAGTGCATTTGAGCATAAGATGTCATTGATATATTCATGTATGTAGTCCACTATGTTGTATGACCCTTCACACTGAAAGTGATAAGTAGTTCTCAATACAATGAATGATGTATATTCATTAACGTGTAGATGCGCAATGAGCACATGTGTGTGAGAATGTTCATATTTCACAGTCTATTGGCCAACTCACAAATATAACATTCTCATGCACATGTGCTCATTGCGCATCTGCGCGTTAATGAATATACATCATTCAGTGTATCAGGAACTACTTATCACTTCCAGTGTGAAGGGTCATACAACATAGTGGACTACATACATGAATATATCAATGACATCTTATGCTCAAATGCACTTTGGCACATCTGTGGGTTTTAGTGTTCTGACACATATTCATATCCACATGTACATTATGTGAGAAGTCAGGTATGTATACACATTTGTCAGTGCACAGCATAATTGGTCACACAGAACAGGCATTATTCACAGTTGCACATTGGCACATGTGCGCAATTTAGTGGTGTTGACATGTATTGGTATTATGAATCAATCATTCCTGCTCCCTCATCCTTTGTTTGTATCACAGTGAGTGTGTCAACTATGGTTTTCCTCTGTTTTGGGACCATGTATGTCTACATCAGCTGCTTGTTCACTTCCTTTTGTCAGAAGATGAGCTTTGTTGAACAATTTCTTTACCAAAAGTGGCATGTGTTGGTGATGGTGGTATTTGGTGCTTTCCATATGACTAACATTGATTTGTTATTATCTTCTGTTATCATTGCATCATCTGTATGTCTGCACAGGGCATCGTGATTCTACAACTCTCACCTTTTGAGTCATTGTAGCTCATGCACTATACCTACTCTTTGGAAGAATTCTCTTTAATGAAATAAGCCCATCCGCAGTTTAGACTTGGATTAGTATAATTGTGGTTTGTACATATAGCAGATAGTTCCTAGCAGGTGTTTAAATTAAATACAAAACACAAGAAATTTGACAGTTCATATCTTCCCTTGCAGCAGGAGTCTTGAACTTGACAAGATGGGGTTTCTTGCATTGCAGGACATGTTGCATAACAAGACACTAGCATACACATGAGAGTCGCAAAAACATTGTTTGTTTGCGATTCCCACATAGAGTGATATATCACTATGTGTGTCTTCAACATGAGAAAAGCAATGCACTTGAAACTCATATAGAGCTTCAGTCAAAATATAGCATGTAGCTATTTGTGTTTGATCTTCAACAAACATGACATATAAGTTTTTTGTCCTCTCTCCCATAATTTACCTCACCTGGGTCACATGAGGGCCTATACACACATACATCCATGTTCATCAATCCCATACAGTAGCTACCACAATCACAGTAATTACAATGAGAAATCATTATCTGTTTCCTCTTGATGCAAACCAGATACCATGGGTTGCCACTCACTTTTAGCAATGGAGGAAATAGTATTTTACCTTGCACACAGAACAGCTTGAGTTCTTTGCTGAGCTTTTGTACAATTTCAAGCAAACATGGCCAGTGACAGTCAACATTTTCCCTCACATTCCTTTGGAAGTCACACTACACAACACACAGATAAGATCTATTATCTATTATGCATATGAATTAAAATTGAATTCCCACTCACTGCCAATCCATTGGTATACATAGTAAAACACCATGTTAATGCCTGTTAGCAATATCCAGGCTCTCCATTGCACTGCAAGGAAGATTTTCCAATACCCTCAATATTGTCTCCATATGCTTCTGGAGAATGCACAGCCATAGGTCATGTAGCACACTTGCAAGAGTAAACTTCAGCTCTTTCTCAACCTCCCATATAACTGTGTATATTGCATTAATTCTACCATAATCCTTTGTTGTAATATAGTTTGAAAAAGTGACTCCATGAGAGATTGGAGTTCCACAGGATCAGTGTTGTGAAAGTTGATATTGACATCATAGATTTGTATAAATGAAACATATATACCTGCATATCTGCATATGTTTTATTGCCTCAAGTCACTTGGATTGGGCCTTTGCATTGATTTTCACTTAATGGCTCAATTCCTGTATAAAAATATGTCAAAACTTTAATAAGATGGACATACTCACCAACTATTGTACTTAGCATAGTAAGTGAATGAGGTGGTCACAATGAATAAACCATGCAGGATCACATGACTCATGCATGGTGGTAATAGAACAGTCATTGTGACATTGCTTCATCTACATCTTTTGTCCATTCATACTAGTACATACTCATTTTGTAGTTCTAATTAACTCCAGGAACATATATTTACTGGACACAAGTATATAGCACATCATGATATCCATTTGAATAAGTTTGCAGCCTATAGTGCCATTCAGCCTTTGTAGCAATACAAATGTTTACTTTGTTTATTGCATAGTTCATAATGTAATAGCTACCACTATAAACAGACTATACTCAAACCAATATGAACAGATAACTCATGAAGCAGCCAAAAGTTGTCCAGTCATGCACTCAATAGGAGATTTATGAGTTGATAAAAGTTCAGTCATTAATAAATCCTTTTTTGGCACACTTTGCCAATATCAGATCCACAAAAAACTCAGCCAATGTGACATTTCAGTTGTCTTTTTGATATTCTACAGAAGCTCTACTAATACATCATCCATTATGTCCAACATAATATGTCCTGCTTGTTTAGCAGACTTGACTTTCATGTAGACAGCTTCTTTAACATTACATATATAGGGAAACACAGTTGTCCTGGGCACACAAGGTCAAAAAAAACCCTGAGAGACAAGACACATGTATCAATGGGTATCACCAATAACCCTTGTGTGAATACATAAAAAGGTCCAGAAGATATGTGCAACTGCTTTGCATGGTTTCTGGGAACTGATATGTTAACAGGGACTTCACCAGAATGACTGAGAAAGTGTGATAATCTATAGAGGCCATCTGCTCAACAAAATGAGCAAACTATCACTAACAACCACAGGGTCACTCACTTTCCTGATATTCATACCTAGTGCATAGGTAGAACACTCAGACTTGTAAAAGTTTAGTTAGGTGGTCTGCATCATCCATTGATAAATTCAAGATTGCCAATTTTTGTTGCCATTTTACAAATAAAAACCTGAACTCCTTTCAGAAAAATACTTACCAATGATCTCTACAATGCTAAAACATGTCTGAATAGGGGGTATTTCTGCAGATGGCATGAAGAACATAAGAGGATGTTCATGGTATATCCAAATCTTAATCCCTGTCATTCAAAGAAGTAAGATAAGAATGTTAATATATGAGACTGGAAATATACAAAGGCTACTATAGATTCTACAGAAACTCTACCATTGGCCAAGATACAGGAATGATGGAATGAAATGGTTGCTGGCAAACTGTCTAAGGATAGGTGAAAAACAACATGCAGTAGTGAGTTCAAAGGCAACAATTGACTGGCTTAGGGACTTACATTGACAACAATTATATAGTCTATCTTTCTATCCTGATAGGTGGTCCTTTATTCAAGATGGGGGGATTGAGATGTGTAGTTTGCATGTGGGTATCACAAATTTGAGACATACATTTGATCAGGCCACTTAAGGATTTATGGGTTCATTGAACTAATAGTGTGCTCAGTTTTAGGCCAAACAAAAGAATATGTTAGAACTCCTGGACCTACTGATATGACCAATGCCACTAGTGCAATCCAAGACCTTTGTGTAACAGCAAAGAACCAACTCCTAATGAGGGTGGCCTAGCCTCTAGCTAGGATGGCCCAAGTGTCACCTAGAATGATAAATAATGACAAGGACCCTATAACGGTGGTTAACTGGGCAAAGAAAAGGATAAGCAGTACTCAAGTGTACTCAGGCCCCACAGTGTGGAGGATAAGACAAATGAATAAGACTGGCTAACCCAGTCGCATTGCTACCCTATATATAGTGATACCCTATCGTGCACGGACCAAGCAGTGTACTCTAGGATAGGTAAAGAAGTAAGGAACGTGGGTAGCATGAGGCATGACATCATAGTGATGTCATGGATCTAGGCTAGTCTAGGGTGGCCTGTAGGCACATGCCCCTAAGGTACAATAAATAATAGAAAGGTGGCCAAGTCACGTGACCTTGAAAGTAGAAATTGTGAGTCTGGGTAAAGGGGAATCAAGGGAACGTAATGGTAAGTGGTAGTGTCATAGCCCAAACTACAACACTTGTACATAAGTTTTAATGGTAATGGGTGAATTTGTTGTGAGGAGAGCTCTTTAGGGAGGACACTCATGAAGAGGTACAACAACATCCTGAAGGGCTCAAAGAGATCAAGATTTAAAAGGAAAATTGAGACAGTGGGTTCAAGGAACTTAGAAAGCTAAGGACACAAGAAAGGTATGATGTATTGTGCAGATCAAGAGTAGAGAATGAAACAGGATGGAACTAGACTATGGAGCACGTTACCTAATCTAGGTGATGGGCGACTTCAGTGACAGTTTGAACAGTATGGGTATGGATGTCTAGCTAGATGTGGGCCAAGACATGATATTTGAGTACAAGAAAATGGACAGTCCCCAAGTAAAGCATGTTGTTATAGTTCAGGACCTATACGCTACGTTTCTCAACCCTTCTTCACCTTTTGGACTTAACATTTTCTCTTTCTTTTTGAAGTCACATGACTAGTGCACATGACTGTGAGAACCCTCATGTGACCTGAAGTCTAGCCCATGATGTCATCATGACATCATACCTCATGTCTTTCATCTCCACTCCTTTTCCCATGAGGACGCTTCTTCCTTCCCACATGGACTTCTCGCTGTCCTCATGGCTACCTCATTTCCTTTCATTCTCACACCGGCCCTCAATCAATTAGGACTCAGATGATCTACCCTAAACCTGCCATACTTACATATATATACCCTCTCCCTTCGTCGTCTATCCCCAGTCCTATTCACTTGAATACTCTCCACTTGGGGCCTGTTCATTTGTCTACCACTTTATCCTTTTACCTTTACTCTTCACTAGTGAGACTGTGAACAGCTCATTGGTTCGATCATATCTCTGCATTTGCCGTCTCTTGAGCAACGTTACTGCTCACTCGTAGTTCCATGTGCCAAGTTCATGTTATACTTGGGCACAGTAAACTTCCTCGTCGCAGACTACCATGTACTCGTCCACGTTTGGTTGGACACTTGTAACCAAACCGTTCACACCGTTGCTGAAGTCGCCCAACGCCTAGATTAGATGTTGTGTTCCAATTGTTGTCTTTGTCCCATTTCACATGTACTGGGGATAACAGTGACGAGCATGCATTAATGATGCACAAGAGATGGCAAAGGCAGAGTAAATTGAAAGTATGTATGAAGAGCAGTAAACAAGAGAACCAGCCCCTAAGGTAGGAGAGGATTCAAGTGAATAGGACTGGGGAAAGATAGACAACAAGAGAGAGCAGGTTTAAATAGTGACTAGCGAGGGGTTTAGGGTAGGTTGTCTGAGTTCTAAATAGTTTAGGGCCAGTTGAGAAGATGAGACATGAGGACAACACAAGGTGAACATGAGGATGGCTGTTATAGTTCAGGATCTATATGCTACATTTTCACTTTTCTTCACTTTTCAAACTTAATGTTTCCTTTCCACTTTCAAAGTCATGTGACCAGTACATGTGACCATGAGATCCCTCATGTGACCTGAGGCCTAGTCCCATGATGTCATCATGACATTATGCTTTATGTCTTTCATTTCTGTTCCCATGAGGACACTTCTTTTTTCTCACATGGACTTCTCACCATCCTTATGTCTACCTTGCATCTACCTCATGTCCTCTCTTCTTCACCGGCCCTAAACTATTTAGGACTTAGATGACCTACCCTAAACCCATCACTATTCACTACATAAACCTATCCCCTTAGTTGTCCACTTTCCCTTAGTTCTATTCACTTGAATCCTCTCCTACCTTAGGGGCCAGTTCACTTGTTTACCACTCTTCTTACTTCCTTCAATCCTACTCTGCTCTTGCCATCTCTTGTGCTCTGTTCACGCTCTTGTTTATGCTGTTGTATGATCTACCTTGGCACCATTCACTTTCTCATTCTTGAGTACCATGTTTTGGTCCATGTCTAGCTTGATGTCAGGACCCATACAGTTCAAATAGTCGCTGAAGTCGCCCATCACCTAGATTAGGTGACATGCTCCGAGTTTAGTTTCTTTTCTGTTTCAATGGCAAGAAGTCTGTGTGGAAAGAGAAGCATTCCCATGGGAAAAAGGAATGGAGATGAAAGACATGAGGCATGATGTCATGATGACATCATGGGGTTAGGCCTCAGGTCACATGAGAGATCCCATGGTCATGTGCACTGGTCACCTGACTTTGAAAGTGAAAAGAAATTGTTAAGTGTGAAAGTTTTTAAAAAAAGTGAAATGTAGTGTATAGGTCCTAAACTATAACAGAGAATACATGGTAATCAACAAGGTATATATATAGCTCTGGTGTGGGAAGACAGAAGGCTATGGAATATAATGGAACATGGGAAATACTTGCCATTGTGAAAGAGATGGTTGTGAAGAAGAAGTTGTTCATGGAAAATAAAGTAAAAGCAAGGAGAACAATAAGAACAAAAGGAGTAAGTGTGAGAATAAATAGAATAACTGTAACATTACCCCCTCAGTACAATCAAACCTCCTGGTTTGAAATTTCATCAGAAGTATGATATATAGCTAAGAGGGTACCAAAAAGCATTAGAGATAGGGCAGGTAGAGAAAAGCAATGGAATAATCAGAGAGAAAGTAGGCTTTACATTGATGGAGTCAGTTGAGGAAGGAGCTATTGTTTTTGGAGATGATGTTACTGTTGTAGTTCGGGCTATGACACTACCACTTATCATTACGTTCATTGCATTCTCCTTATCCTGGACTTATGATCTTACTTTCGAGGTCACATGACTCCTTTCCATGATCATGTGACTTGGCCACAATTATCTTATCTTATTGTACCTTAGGGGCATGTGCTAGTTCCCATGATCATGTGCCTACAGGTCGCTCTGGACTATGCCTAGATCCATGATGTCACTATGACATCATGCCTCGCCGCTACCACATTCCTTATCTTAGACCTACCCTAGAGTACACAGCATGGTCTGTGCACTCTTCTGTAGCAGTATATATAGAGGTAGCGATGTGACTGGGTTAGCCAGTCTTATTCATTTGTTCTACCCTCCATCTAGTGGGGCCTGGATACACTTGAGTACCACTCATCCCTTCCTTTTGCCAGTTAGCCACTGTTATAGGGCTACTCTCGTATCTATTGTTCTTGGCGACACTCAGGCCATTCTAGCTAGAGGCTAGGCCACCCTCATTGGAGTTGGTTCTTGCTGTTCCACTCTGTTACAGTTACCAGTTGATTTGATATTAGAGGAATTTGGAGACTATACTAAGGAACCTGTGGGAAGTTGAGCATCATGAGAGATACTTGTTTGATCCTCCACATGTTGAATGGAGTGTAGGGGGTGAATGGATTCACCATGCCAATTGATGGATATAGGAGCAAAGGATGGTTGAGGGGTAGGTATAGGTGTAGGCTGTTATAGTTCTGGATCTCACACTATCTTTTCACTTTTCTTTTGTTTCTTGTACTTAACATTTTCTTTTCACTTTTGAAGTCATGTGACTAGTGCATGTGATCATGAGACATCTCACATGACCTGAGGCCTAGCCCCTGACATCACTATGATATCACACCTCATGTCATTTTTTATTTCCATCTTTCTTCCATGAGTACACTTCTCTTTTCCCATAATGGACCTCTTGCCATACTTGTGTTATCCTTATTGCTTCTTATCTAACATGGCCTTAAACTATTTAGGACTCAGACACCTACCCTAAACCACCCTTACTTACATATATAATTCCTTCCCTCTTGTTGTCTTTTCCCTAGTTCTATTTATTTGATCTTCTCTTCACTTGAGACTAGGATTAACTTGAGTACCACTCTTTTTCTTATATTTTCCTATTCTGCTCTTGCCATCTTCATTCTCATTATCAGGTGCTATTGAATGTTCTATGTTTGTACCATTGTCATCAATGCCTTTGGACTCTATGTTCTGGTCTATGTCTGGATCAACCACCAACTCCATACCATCATTGCTATCACAGAAGTCTCCATTCCCCTAGTTTAAGGGTAACATCTTAAGTTGTAGTTTCAGTCCTGTTTTATAGGCAGGGGAAATAGGGAGGTGGAGGAAGGGGATGGTGGAAGTCTGGTGGGACCATAGTTGGGAGCAGTGTTGCACTGAGGGCAGGTCATGAATAGGCAGTGTACATTGAGATTGTGCCCAGTACAGTGGCAGATGTAGCAGGATCATTTGTAATAAGGGTAATTAGGGTGGAGAGGGCCCTAAGGATGGTTAGTACATCTAGTCATGTGGAACTGGAGAGATTCTGGGCCAGGATAAGAATGGAGGAGGATCTGTTGATGGCAAAAGTAGGTGGCAATGATAAGATCATTGATTCCTGACTGTTTAAGAGTGATCAGGAGAGCAGGTTTTTGTTCTTGGTAAATTTGTTGCATTAAGGTGGGGGTGAAGCTGCCAAATCCTGCTAGGCGAGTGGCAAGGGTTTGGGCAAGCAGGATTTGAAGGGCTAGATGGGTATTGTTGTGGTAGGCTTTGATAAGGCCATCTAGGAGAGAGTCTGACTTGACAAGGGGGTTTATGATAAGTATGAGGTGAGGATCATCAAGGAAGGAATTGATAACAATTAGATCTTCTCTGTTGACTTCAGTTCCTTGGTGATATGTGCTACCTAGAAGACTAGAAAGGGGAGGAGATGAGGTTTGAGGAGTAGAATCTTGAGTTTGAATAGATACAAGGGAGATGGCCATGGTGAGATAATTAGAATGAGTAGTGCCAGGGACTGTGATGGGACTAAAACTACTAATGGAGACATTCACCTAATCTAGGGGAACAGCAATGTTAGCAATGGTTTCAACAAGGTGGCAATGAGGGTTGAGAAACACATGTGAAATGGGATGGAACCAAACAACTGAGCACGTCACCTAATCTAGGCAACGGGCGACTTTGGCGACTGTGTAAATGGTACGGGTCCTAACATCCAGCCAGATGTGAACCAAAACATGATACTCAAGAATGAGAAAGTTAACTGTGCCAAGGTAGATCATACAACAGCGATAACAACGAGCGTGCACTAACATAGCACGGAAGACAGCAAGAGCAGAGTAAAATTGAGAATTTAAGAAGAGTGGTAAACAAATGACCAGGCCCCTAGTATAGGAGAGTAATCAAGTGAACAGGACTGAGGGAAAGTAGATGACAGAGTGGAGTGGGTTTATATAGTGAATAGTGACAGGTTTAGGGTAGATTGTCTGAGTCCTAAATGGTCAAGGGCCGGTGTGGGAAGAGGAACATGACACAAGGGGAACATGAGGACGGCGAGAAGTCTGTGTAGGAAGGAAGAAGCATCCTCATGGGAAAGAGACAGAGATGAAAGACATGAGGCATGATGTCATGATGACATCATGGGGCTAGGCCTCAGGTCACATGCACTGGTCATGTGAAAGAGAGCAAAAAAAGAAAATGTTAAGTCCAAAGTGAAGAAAGTTGAAAATGTAGCATATAGATCCTGAACTATAACAACATGAATATAAATGTTGAGTTCAAAGACATGAATGATGATGGTTTTGATGTATAGCATGAAATAGTGCTTGATAATGGGAGCAACGACAGCGATTGTGGAGTAGATGGATTGATAAGAGAGG
The DNA here is from genome assembly GCA_038089535.1 of Hemileccinum rubropunctum. Taxonomy (NCBI): domain Eukaryota; kingdom Fungi; phylum Basidiomycota; class Agaricomycetes; order Boletales; family Boletaceae; genus Hemileccinum; species Hemileccinum rubropunctum. Next base: position 12,582 of record JBBPLC010000116.1, read on the forward strand.
TAGAGTGGTACTTGAAAAGTCCCCAGCCCCTAAGTAGAAGAGGAAGACAAGTGAATAGGACTGAGAAGTAGGTGATGAAGGGAGTGGGTTTATATATGTAAGTACGGATGGTTTAGGGTAGGTCATCTGAGTCCTAAATAGTTAAGGGCCAGCATGGATAAGAGACATGAAGGAAACATACACTGAGCAATAAAACTGTTGCAATGTTTGGTAGTTTTATATTGTTTGCAATATACAAAGTCAGGGTGTGGGAATTAGCTTAGCATTAGTCACACGAAATAAAGTAGATACATTTGGCTTTCTATGGAGCCCTTGGTCATGTGATTTGGTGTAGAGAATATGGAGATATGGCTATTTTAAGTTGGTCATGTTATTGCAACAGTTTTGTTGCTAACCTAGCAAAGTTCAAAATTGATATGTTCTGATAGGTTCTGACATAAACAATGGGTCATGTGACCTATAATAAGTTCAATACAACATAAATACATCACAACACCACTCTTGATCCACTACCACTACCATGAAATCCCTTTCTACTACTCAAATCAATCAAATCATCTCTTTCTTGGATTTGGGTCAATCTACTCATCAAATCTCTGATTCTACTGGTGTACACCACTCAACCATCAGTAGAATTCACTCTAAACTTCATCCAAATCTGGCTAAATCCTCTGGTAGCCATCCTACCATTATAACACCTGCTGATATGTGTCATGCCATTGGCCTTATTGGGACTGGAAAGGCTGAAAATATAGTCCAGGTTACCAAGAACCTTCAAGATGTCAAGCACCATACCCTCTCTTCCCAGACTGTTCATCATCATTTGAAGAAAGCAGGCATGAAGGCTGTAGTAAAGAAGAAATGTTGAAACAGGATAGAACTAAAACTTAGAGTATGACACCCAATCTAGGTGTTGGGTGACTTCTGCTATGGTGTGGACTTGACGGGAGTGAACATCTAACCAGATGTGAACGAGGACATGGTATTCTAGCACAAGGAAATGAATGGTTCTCAAGTAAAGCATATACTAGGAAATGAGACGACAAGCAAGCAGTAATGTTGCTCAAGAGATGGCAAAAGCAGAGTAGGATTGGTAGTTATAAGAGTGGTAGACAAGAGAACCAGCCCCAAGATAGGAGAGAATTCAAGTGAATAGGACTGGGGAAAGTAGATGACAAGAGGGGAGGGTTTATATATGTAAATATGGAGGATTTAGGGTAGGTCATCTGAGTCCTAAATGGTTTAGGGCTGGTATAGATAAGAAGCATGAGAAGAACACAAGATGAACACAAGAATGGCAAGAAGTCCATGTAGGAAAAGAGAAGCATACTTATGTGAGTGGAATGACAGAGATGAAAGATGTGAGGCATAATGTCATTATGATATCATGGGCTAGGCCCCAGGTCATGTGAGATGTCTCACGGTCACATGCACTAGTCACATGACTCTGAAAGTATAAAGGAAACATTTAAATATGAAAAATAAAGAAAAGTGAAAACATAGCATATAGGTCCTGAACTATAACACTATCCCCCATTCACCAGATTTGAGATCTAGCTGAGAATTGGTGAATTTGGTATAGGAGGGACTGAACAGATGGAATAGAGATGTGAATTCGAGCTTGGAGGTACCCTGAATAGGTCATGGAGCATTGGAATGAGTAGCATGAAACTTGGTGATGGCATCTTGCGCATGTTTTAGATTTATGGTGGGTTCCCAGGTACAACCCACCTCATCCCATCTCTTCCAGTGGATGAGGTATTGTAGTTTTCCATGGTGAATCCTCAATTAGACAATACATTTGACTTCATATCCTTCGTGATGGTCTTCTGTCATGGTGATAGGGTCTGGTTTAAATACAGATTGTCCATCTAGCAGGGATTTATAGGGTTTAATGCAGGAAATATTGATGGTAGGATGAATAGATATGGAGGAGGGAAGGGTGAGGGTGACAGCATTAGGGAGGATGGCGGAAATATGGTAAGGGCCAATGAATTTCTGCATAAGTTTACGTGCAGGATAGGGGAGGGAAAGGTGTTTGGTGGAGAGCCAAATGAGATCTCCAATAGAATAGTCAGGGGCTGATGAGTGCTTGGATGTTTGTGCATGCGACATCTGATCATGGGTTTTTTGAAGTGTGAAAGCAATCTTGTTATGTAAACACCCAATATTTTTACTGAACAACCCTTCAGGAGTTGTAGTTGAGGTTGTGGGCTCCATTTCCATGTGTGGAGAGTAGTTTCGCATAACTGAAAAAGTGGTGGTGCCTGTGGTGGTGGTGAAGGTGTTGTTGTGCATGAACTGTGCCATTTTTAACCACAAGGCCCAAGTCTCCTGCTTCTTGCCGACATAAGCACGGAGATACATGATGACTTCTCGATTGACCCTTTCTGTCTGGCCATCCATCTGAGGGTGATACACCATGAAGAGTTTCTGCTAGATACCTAGAGCTTTGTATAGTTCCTTGGTAAACTCTGAGACGAATTGAGGTCCCCTGTCCAAAAGCATAGTGTTAGAAAGTCTGTGGAGACACCATATGTGATCTCTAAATAACATGGCTAAGTCCAAGGAGGAAGTGGTTTTTAAACAGGGAAAAAGGACTATTTCTTTGGAGAAAGGATCAATGACTACCCCTATAGAATTGAAATCGTTGGAAAGGGGTAGTCCTGTGATGAAATCAAAGGACATGTCTTCCTAAGGATGGGAAGGAACAGGAAGAGGCATAAGTTTGCCTGCCAGTGGCTTTGATGAACCCTTCATGAGGGAGCATACCTGGCAGTGTTCTATATACTGTGCAATGTCTTTGGCTGCACTGGGCCACCAGTAAAATTGTTTGATAGAAGAAATGGTGTGGTCATGGCCAGGGTGACCAGCAATGAGAGAATCATGAAAGAGTGAGATTAACTTGGTGCAAATGGAAGGTGGCACAAAAATAATGCTGTTCAAATTTCTGAAGAGTTTTTCTGTTGCATAGTATTCATATTTGTTGATAGCATCAATGCCCAATCTGGCCAATTCCAAAGATAATTTAGTTTCGAAGTTTGGAAATAGAGATGTGGAAGAGATGGCTTTAACTCCAGTGGAGTCAAACCCTTTGTTGTTGTGTTGTGATTTGTCTAAAGTCTTTTCTTCTTTTAATGTGGGGTTTTCTATTTTTTCAATGATTAGTTGGGCTATACGGTCGAATCTAGATATGTGAAAAGGGGAATTGGAATGGTTGAACAGAATTACGCCAATTTCTCCCCTATAATTGATGTCAATGATTCCAGCCATGACATCAATTTTATGCTTGAGAGTGAGGCCCAAATGTGGCACAATTCTGCCATAGGTACCAAAGGGAAGCTGGATCTTGACACAGGTGGGGATGAGACATTGATCATGGGCGGGGATGTCAAGATCGACTAATGTGTGCAGATCAAAACCTGTGGTATCAGGAGAGCCCTTTGAGGGTAAGTGTGCATCTGAAAAGGTTAATTTGACTGGGATAGACAAAGAGGAAGAACAAAGAACAGCAGAAGAAACAACAGTGATGTTCTTGTTTAGTTTGTCGACAGTGTTGCCGTGGTCTGGTCAACAAGAAAGAGCATCAGCACATCCATTCATGGTGCCTGGTTTGTAAATAAGGGTATAGTTGAATTCTTGCAAGAGTTCATGCCAGCAGGCTTGATGGCCTGAGAGCATCTGCAGTTTTTTCCAATATTCAAGATTTTTGTGATCTGTCCAAATCTTGAAGTTAGTTTTTTCAATTAAATAGTGTCGCCACTCTTCAAGAGCATGAATGATGGCAAGCAATTCCTTGTCATTGACTGGGTAGTTGCATTCAGCAGATGAAAAGGAATATGAAAGGAAGACACAGGGGTGCCAGGAGCCATCCTCCCCTAAAACTGATAAAACTGCGCCAGTGGTAATATCGCTGGCATTGGTTTCACCATGCATTTCCTTGGAAGCATTGGGAAAGGTGAGAAGGGGGGTAGTTGTGAATTGTTTTTTGAGCATGTCAAACACTTTTTGTTGTGCTTCCCTCCATGTGTAAGGTACATTCTTTTTTATTAGATTGTTGAGGGGTTGAGTGATCTGTCCAAAACCATCAATGAAGCAGTGATAATAATTATACAATCCAAGGAAGAATTGAAGCTGCTTGAGCTTTGTGGGAGCAGGCCAGTTGAGGATTGTGTCGACCTTGTTATTTTGCATGCTGATACCATTGGCTGAGACAGTCATGCCCAGAAAGTCTACTTTTTCAGTGTTAAATATGCATTTTTCAGGTTTTGCATAAAGATCGTTTTTGCATAACCTGCACAATATTTCTTGTATGACCTTGGAATGTTCTTTGTCAGATTTGTTTTTCATGAAGATGCACATGTTGTCAAAGTAGACAATAACCAAAGCATATATGTTGTTAAAAATGTCATTCATCATTTGCTAAAAAGTAGAAGGAGAGTTAGTCATCCCAAAATACATTACAACTGGTTCATAAGCCCATAGGGGCATTACAAATGCAGCCTTCCATTTGTCACCTTCCTTGATGTGGACATTGTTGTACCCCCACCGAAGGTTGAGACAGGTGAATTTGTCTGTGCCTTTTAGACAGTTGATGAGAGCAGAGATGAGAAGAAAAGAGTATGAATTTTTGACGGTTCCCTCATTTAAATATCAGTAGTCCATGATGAGTTGTTTTTCACTGGTTTTTTTTGAGATAAAAAATACAGGAGCTGTTTGAGGTGATTTTGATGGGCAGATATAACCCTTTTCTTGCTCCAATGTAATGAAGTTCCTGACTTCTTCTAGTTTAGCATCAGATAAAGGAATAACTCGACCTTTCTTGGGGACAAAGTCCAGTTTTAGATCTATTGCATGATTCCATGGCTTGTGCACAGGCATGCATTTGGATTTCTCTTTGCTGAATATGTCCAGAAATTTGTGGTACTGTTTGGGTACCTTTTCTGCAAGGCCTTTTTCAATGGAACAGATAGCAGGATTTCAGACCTCGGGCAACCTCTGTGATGGTATGAATGGTACAAGATCAGGTGTCCAACCACACATGGATGAGGACGTGGTATTCAGCATCTAGGAAGTTGACAGTTCCTAGGTAGAGCATAAAATGTTTAATGAGGATGAGCATGTGGTAATGGGCACGAAGACAGCAACAGCAGAGTAGGATTGAAGTAATGAAGAATGATAGACAATTGACCAGGCCCCTAAGTAGAAGAGTAATCAAGTGAATAGGACTGAGGAGTAGACAACAAAGGGGGTGGGTTTATATATGTAAGTATGAGAGGTTTAGGGTAGGTCGTCTGAGTCCTAAATAGTTAAGGGCCGGCATGAGAAGAGAAACATGAGGAAAACACAAGGTAACCATGAGGACAGAGAGAAGTCCGTGTGGGAAGAAAGAAGTGTCCTCATGGGAAAGAAGATGGAGATGAAAGACATGAGGCATGATGTCATGATGACATCATGGGCTAGGCCTCAGGTCATGTGAGAGGTCTCATGGTCACGTGCACTGGTCACGTGACTACAAAAATGAAAAGAAATCATTAAGTTTGAAGTGAAGAAAGATGCTTAAATGCCTCATACTCAACAAAATCAGTTTGATCAGGTGTAAAGTGCATTGAAGCACCAGAGTCAAGGATCCAGAACTTCCCAAAAGGATCACATGAACACTTATTTTTCCAACTGGTAGGAGCAGAGCACGAAGAGCAAAGTCTATTCGTCTTGAAAGTAGCTATACAAGGATAACTACGAGCATCCACTGCGCTATCTACCATGACGGATGACATGTTATTTACTACTCGAGTAGGTAATGCATCAGAGGAAAATATGTCAGTTTGAGTATAAGGCATGGATTGAATCACTTGTCTGATCATGCGAGGCCATGAGGGATCCTCAAGTCCAGCCACATCTACAGTCTCCCCATCAATGTCCGAACCGTAGATATCAACCATGTCATCACTATCCCAAGAAGATTGGGGTGGTGCCATGATCTCTTGCCTGCGAGAGCGTCGACTCTTTCATCATTTGGGAGCAACAGCTACCTCTTCCTCATCGCTCGAGATCTCCACGATGCGCTGATCATTAGGTAGATCAGAAGCATCCGACACTGATGAAGGACCAGGGACACCGAATATGAGGTCAGGGTTTTTGAGGATCCAATTAGGTTCACTCACCCTTTTGCCTTCGCTCATTTCTTTGTCGAGCTTCTGAATCATCTCAGTGGATGGTTGGATCTCAAGACGATGAGCGAGGCTAAAAGCCTCTTTGATGCAGGTGTCGGTGGGGGGACTACCAGCTTCCTGGTAGAGTTGTGGAGAAATGTGTGTGAGGGCACAGGGATCGGGAGTGGGCTCAGGACCAGTCATATACGTGATGAAAGCAGGGGAGGTGATGTGGGCATGGTCAGCCTGCGACTTGCCCTTCTTTTTGCCTTAACAGGTTTTCTTCCCCAATCCTTCCGTGCTAGCGTTCCCTTGCAGCTGCTGCTGCTTGGGTTGTTGCTGCTGCTGGAAGCAAGGATCATCACCTTTCCACTTCACGGCTGATATTTTGTTGGCCTGAGCTAGTTGCTTCCCCTTGTGCCCTCTGAGAAGATGCTGATCCCATAACAGGACCACAGCCTTGTGGATCTCGTCGACGGTGGGGGTTTTTGGCATGCTAGCTGAGTCCTTGGCTTGGATCATCATTTGTAAAATGACGTCCATAGTGGGAGGGAGCTTGCTCAAAAGCAGCATCACCTGGATGCCAGCAGGAACATTATAACCAGCGGCCTTCAACCTCATGAAGAGGTTTGCTGCCTTATCAAGGGCAGGGGCAGGATGCAACACACTAGGAATCGAAAGCTCAAGTAACTCTTTGAAGATACTGTAAGCACCAGCTAAGCCAGGCTTGGCATATTCATTGTGGAGCACCTTCATGAGGTCAGCAGCATCCAGGAGGTCAGTATGCTTGACTCTGATGGGCTCAGAGAGCCTCATCTTAATCAACCCCAAGATTTGGTCGTTGGCTTTGGACTACTAGATTCAAGTGTTTTTGTCATCAGCGTTGCTGGTGGTGGTTAATGCCACCAGACATGAGAGCTCAAGGGCCCAGGTGGACCTGGTGGATTAGAGGTAGGAGGCCATTGCTGGCCACCACACCTGCCAGTTCGTCCTGTTGAAGATGGGGATGGAAACGTCCTTCATGGAGAAAGACATTGTAGATGATATCTGGAATGCAACAGTGTCAGCATGCCATTCCAGCATAGGTTCATTACCATGGCACTATCTGGTGCATAGGAACAGTCTTTCAATGTTCTCTAGCACAACAAATGCACAATGATGGTGAGCAATGAGATCAGGCAACATGTAGGTGCAGTCTTTCAACGCACACTACAGTGCACTGACAAGGCTCATAACCTGTTGAAAGCATACAGGTGGTAAGGTAGAGGAATACCTGACACTCACCAAGGTTTAAGGGGTTAGCTTAAGGAGATGGTTGTGGTAAGAACACAAGATGTTATTCAAACTCAGACGACTGAGTTCCAACTGATATACTACATAGACCATGTGATTATTTCCTAATAAGGTAAACTACACTACAACTAGTAAGTAATAAGTAGCATTGAGAGCTACTACATAGTGCTTAATCAACAAAAATCACGACTTGGGTCCAATGTCAAGGTGGTCTCAACAATCATTAGCAAACCGCTGCTGTTCTGCTCCGGATGGTCAGCAAAGCTGAATCCTTTGCGAGGATCACCCTCAAAAAGTACCAAAAAAAGAACTTTGCCCTGGAATGGCCATCTTGGGAGGAATTAAAAAAGGAAGTAGAAGACCACTTCCACATTGACATATTAAAAGAAGAGTCTTACCTTTGGCTCACTAACCTCTAGCAGGGCTTGATGCCGATTGAGGTATTTATACAGCAATTCGAGCTTCTTCAACAGGATGCAGACCTGTCATGACACGACAACAATGTCCTCCACCTTTACAAAGAGCGGATCAACTACAACATATATTTCCAGTCGACAAGGAATCCCACTCTCGCCAATTCACTCGCCACCTGGCAGGAGAAAGCAGTAGAGATGGGGAAAATATTTGAAAAGATGTGGCTAGAATGAAGTACACAGCCACAACAACGTCAATTTGAGTCTCACTTCATGGAAGTAGACACGCAACCAGGCCGAGGCGCCCCAATGGACACTCGTGCGGTCCAACTAACCCAACAGGAGTCAAGGACCTGTTACAATTGCAACAAGGTTGGTCATCTATCCTGTGCCTGCAAAGAACCCTGTAAACTGCGTGGCCGACCAATCTTTGCCCGGTCACTGGTTGGACTTGCTACGCCCCTCCTCGCCCCACCCCACTTCGTGAAATTCCCCTCACTCCAACAATGTCTATTGCTGTGGTCCTCAAGACCACACAAGGTTCCAGAGATCCCCTGTGGATGACCGAAGAGGCCCAGGCCTATTACCTGGACATATTTGAGTCCTGGGCTTACTAACTCGCCGCTAAGGGACTGAAGGGAAAAGGCAAAGCCGAGTAGTGGAAGGTACCTACTCAGCAATGGACCTTAAGTTTTCTTCTTCTCATTCTTCTTCTTTTAATCACTTTTCTGTACTTGGGGAGATGGATGGTTTGCTGGGCGATGATGACTTACCGAACAATTTGACTTGTAATAGTTATGATACCAACTCTGAAGGAGCGTCTCTTCGGAGCATGGTACCAGAGGATAAAAATAGTGTGCTTAATTCTTTGGTTACAAACAATTTTTCTTTTTTACCCAATTCTCCTGCTAACCCTAACCTTACCCTCAAATACCTCTCCTGCTGGGGAATTCGATATTGACACTAACATTTATTTTCAGAAAAATAATAAATGGCAAACAACATCAGAAAAAGCACTCCTAGATTCAGGAGCAGTCCAAACATTTGTGGACAAAAAGTGGGTAACATCTTTAGGTATTCCCACCCAAAATTTATCTCTTTCTCAATCTATCACTAACACTGATGGGACCTCGTTGTCCCATGGAACAATCACTGATTACGTCTCTGTGGTATTTTCTTACCAAGGTCACTCCGAAGGAGTTGACACCTTGGTAACCAATTTGGGCACTCACCATATTTATCTAGGCTATGACTGGTTCCAGCACCATAACCCGTTAATCGACTGGGTCGATAAAGAAATCAAGTTCTGCTGCTGCACACATAACTATGTCACTATCAACACAGCAGGCTTAATTAAAGAGGTCTGGAATCCAGCTATTCAATCAATTGAGGAAGGACTTGCGGAGAAAATACCAAAACAATATCATGAGTTCCTTGACGTCTTCAGTAAGGAAGAATCAAAGTGCATGCCCATACACAAACCCTAGGACCATGCCATCGATCTTAAACCCGACTTTGTACCCAAAAAAGGTCAGGTAATCCCATTCTCTGATGCTGAATTAGAAGAAGTCTGGAACTTCATCAATTCCAAACAAGAAAAGGGCTATATTCGCCTATCAAAATCACCCAAACGGCTCCTGTATTCTTTATTTCAAAGAAAACTGGCAAGAAATGACTCACCATGGACTATCGTTATCTAAATGAGGGTACAGTTAAAAACTTATACCCTCTTCCCCTTATCTCAGCTCTTGTCAATCACCTCAAAGGTGTGGACACATTCACCTACCTTGACCTTAGGTGGGGATACAACAATGTTCACATCAAGGAAGGTGACGAATGGAAAGCCACATTCATAACACCCCTGAGGGCTTACGAACCAGTCATAATGTATTTTGGGATGACTAACTCTCCTCCCACCTTTCAACAAATGATGAACAATATTTTTACATCTTCACAAAAAACAAATCCAATGAGGAATACTCTGAGGTCGTAAAGGAAGTTTTGCGCAGGCTATGTGAAAACGACCTTTACGCAAAACCTGAAAAATGCGTATTTAATGCCGAAAAAGTTGACTTTCTAGGCATGAGAGTATCTGCCGACGGCGTTGGTATGCAAAATAACAAGGTCAACGCAATACTCAACTGGCCCGCTCCCACAAAGCTCAAGCAGCTTCAATCTTTTCTTGGACTCTGTAACTATTATCGTCATTTCATTAACAGTTTTGGACAGATCACCCACTCCCTCAACAATCTGACAAAGAAAAATGTGCCATACACCTGGGGGGAGGCACAACAAAAAGCATTCGATATGCTCAAAAAACAATTTACCACTGCTCCCCTTCTTGCATTTCCTGATGCTTCAAAGGAAATGAGAGTCAAAACTGATGCTAGCAACATCACTACTGGCGCAGTTTTGTCTGTCCTAGGGGAGGATAATTCATGGTGCCCCTGCACCTTTCTCTCACATTCTTTTTCTGCCGCAGAATGCAACTACCCAGTCTATAACAAGGAGTTGCTCGCCATTATCCATACCCTGGAGGAATGGCGCCACTATTTAATTGGCAAGGCAAACTTCGAGATTTGGACTGATCACAAAAATCTCAAATACTGGAAGAAACCGCAAACACTCTCGGGCCATCAAGCCCGCTGGCACAAGCTTTTGCAAGAATTCAACTACACACTCATTTATAAACCCAGCACCACGAACAGACATGCTGATGCTCTTTCTCGCCATCCAGATCACAGTGATGCAGTCGACAAACTAAACGAGAACATCACAGTTTTTCCTTCCACTGTTCTCTACTCCTCTTCCTTGTCTATCCCGGTCAAATTAACATCCATAGACACTCACTTACCCTCAAAGGGCTCTTCCAATGCTGTGGGCTTTGACCTGTACACATCCACTGATCTTGACATCCCCACTCACAACCAAGCTCTCATATCCACCCGTGTCAAGATTCAACTCCCCTCAGGTACCTATGGCAGAATTGCACCATGTTTGGGCCTTGCCCTCAAGCATAAAATCAGTGTCATGGCTGGAGTCATTGACGCCGATTATAGGGGAGAAATTGGTGTAATTCTGTTCAATCACTCTGATCTTTTATTCCACATCTCTAAATTTGACCATATCATGCAACTAATTATTGAAAAAATAGAAAACCCCATATTAACAGAAGAAAAAACTCTTGATGAGTCACAATGAAATGACAAAGGTTTTGGCTCCACTGGAGTCAAAGCCATTTCCTCCACTTCTTTATCCCCAAATTTCAAAACTAAATTATCCTTGGAATCCGCCAGATTGAACGTTGATGCTATCAACGAATATGAATATTATACAAATGAAAAACTCTTCAGAAATTCAAATGGCATTGTTTTTGTGCCCCCTTCTCTTTGCACCAAGTTGATCTCACTCTTCCATGATTCCCCTGTCGCTGATCACCCAGGCCATGACCATACTATTTCTTCTATTAAATGCTTTTACTGGTGGCCTGGCACCACCAAAGACATTGCTACATATATCAACCACTGTCAGGTGTGCTCCCTCACAAAGGGATCATCAAAGCCACTGGCAGGAAAACTTATGCCTTTACCTGTTCCTTCCCATCCATGGGAAGATATTTCTTTCAACTTTGTCACAGGACTACCCCCTTCCAATGGTTTCGATTCTATTGGGGTAGTCGTTGATCATTTTTCTAAAGAAATTGTTCTTTTTCCCTGTCATAAAACAACTTCTTCCTCAGACTTAGCAGCTTTATTTAGAGACCACGTATGGTGTCTCCATGGACTACCTAACACTATTCTCTCGGACAGGGGACCACAATTTGTCTCAGAGTTCACCAAGGAACTTTGCAAAGTACTTGGCATCCAGCAGAAACTCTCCACGGCATACCATCCTCAAATGGATGGTCAGACAGAAAGGGTCAACTGAGAAATTATCGTGTATCTCCATGCTTAACAACACACTCACCACTGCCACAGGGGCTCCACCTTTCTCAGTCATGTGAAATTATTCTCCATGCATGGGAACAAAGCCCACAATCTCCACTATGACTCCTGGGGGGTCGTTTGGTAAAACTATGGGTCGCTCCCATGAAGAGATTGCTTCTACACTACAGAAAACCTGTGATTGGATGTCGCATGCACAAACATCCAAGCACTCTTCTGCTCTAGAATATTCTATTGGAGACCTAGTCTGGCTCTCCACCGAACACCTCTCACTCCCGTACCCTGCACGTAAATTAACACAAAAATTCATTGGCCCTTACCATATTACCACCATTCTCCCTAATGCCATCACCCTCGCCCTCCCTTCCTCTGTCTCTATCTATCCTACCATCAATATCTCCCGTGTAAAACCCTACAAAGCCCCACTAGACGGACAATCTGTATTTAAACCAGATCCTATTACCGTGACAGAAGACTGTCATAAAGAATACTAAGTTGACTGCATCATCTAGTTGAGACTTCACCATGGGAAATTACAATACCTCATCCACTGGAAAGGATGGGATGAGGTGGGTTGCACCTGGGAACCCGCCATTAAAAACATGTGCAAGACACCATAGCCAAGTTCCACGCTTCACATCCAAATGCCCCATGCCCAATCCGGGGTATCTCTGAAATGGAATTCACATCCCTCTTTCGTCTGTTTGGTCCTTCCTATACCAAATTTACCAATTCTTGACTAGATCTTGAATCTGGTGAATGGGGGGTAGTGTTATAGTTCAGGACCTATACACTATGTTGTCAACTTTTCTTCATTTCAGACTTAATGATTTCTTTTCATTTTCAAAGTCATAAGACCAGTGCATGTGACTGTGAGACTTCTCACGTGATCTGAGGCCTAGCCCATGATGTCACCATGACATCACACCTCATATCTTTCATCTCCATCTCCTCTCCCATGAGGACACTTCTTTCTTTCCACATGGACTTCTCTCCATCCTCATGGCTACCTTCTGTTCCCCTCATGTTTCTCTTCTCATGCTGGCCCTTAACTATTTAGGACTCAGATGACCTACCCTAAACCGCTCGTACTTACATATATAAACCCCTCCCCTTTGTCATCTACTCCTCGGTCCTATTTACTTGATTACTCTCCTACCTAGGGGCCTGGTCATTTGTATACCACTCTTCTCATCTTCAATCTTACTCTGCATTTGCTGGCTTCATGCACATTATTGCACACTCATCGTTGATCTTCGTTTTATGTTGTATCTGGGAACCGTCAACTTCCTAGTTGCTGATTATCATGTTCTAGTCCACGTCTGGTTGGACACTCATTCCTGCACTGTACACACCGTCGCTGAGGTTGCCCGATGCCTAGATTAGGTGTTGTCCAACTTAGTTGTTTTTAGTTTCACTCCGTTTCAGAAGGTGGGTGCGGGCCCTGATGTGGGCGAGATACAAATGATACAGGTAGCAGCACAGAGGTTGATGGTGGCTAGTTGCTGTTGGAGAGCGAGGTGATCTGTGTGAGCACGAGAGCACATATATCTAATAAGACAAGGGGGAGCTAAACAGGATTGGCCTCACAGAAGTCCTATTCACGTGAAACGGGATGAAACTAAAACTTAGAGTATGACACCTAATCTAGGCATCAGACAACTTCTGCTACAGCATGGACTTGACAGAAGTGAACATCTAACCAGACATGAACGAGGACATGGTATTCTAGCACAAGGAAATGAACGGTTCCCAAGTAAAGCATGTACTGGGAAACGAGATGACAAGTAAGTAGTAACAAGAGAAGCATACTCGTGTGAGTGGAATGACAGAGATAAAAGATGTAAGGCATGATGTCATTATGATATCATAGGCTAGGCGCCAGGTCACGTAAGATGTCTCATGGTCACATGCGCTAGTCACATGACTTTGAAAGTGTAAAGGAAACATTTAAGTATGAAAAATAAAGAAAAATGAAAACATAGCATATAGGTCCTGAACTATAACAAATGTTCTTGCCTTACTGCTACTCATAAGAAGGCTAGACTGGACCTTGCAGAAAGTCATTAGCATTGGACTGTAGAGGACTGGAAACAAGTTATATGGTCAGATGAAACCAAAATTAATCATATTAGGTCAGATGGAAAGAGGTGAGCATGGAAAAAGCAGGGGAGGGTCTAAGTGATAGATTGGTACATGTAATGGAGTGGAACAGCAAAGAACAAACTCCTAATGAGGGCAGCCTAGCCTCTAGCTAGGATGGCCCAAGTATCGCCTAGAACAATAAATAATGATGAGGACTCTATATCGGTGGTCAACCGGCAAAGAGAAAGGACAAGTGGTACTCAAGTGTACTCAGGTCCCACAGTGTGGAGGGTAAGACAAACAAATAAGACTGGCTAACCCAGTCGCATTGCTACCCTATATATACTACTACAGAAGAGTGCACAGACCAAGCTGTGTACTCTAGGGTAGGTCTAAATGTAAGGAATGTGGTAGTGGTGAGGCATGATGTCATAGTGACATCATGGATCTAGGCATAGTCCAGAATGGCCTGTAGGCATGTGATTGTGGGAACTAGCACATGCCCCTAAGGTACATTAGATAAGATAATAGTGGCCAAGTTACATGATCGTGAGAAGTGGTCATGTGACCTCGAAAGTAGAAATCATAAGTCTGGGATAAGGAGAATGCAGAGAATGTAACAGTAAGTGGTAGTGTCATAGCCCGAACTACAATAGTACAAGAAACAGTCAAGTTTGGAGGAGGTTCTCTGATGATGTGAGGTTGTATAACATGGGAAGGGGTTAGATTGGTATGCAAAATTGATGGTAGGATGGATACTGATCTTTACCTACAGATTATGGAGGATGAATTCCAGCAAACCCTGGAGCATTTTGGCAAAACTCCAGATAATATTATCTTCCAGCAGGACAATAATCCTAAATACACTAGTAAAAGAGCCAAGAAGTGGTTTGCTGAGCATGGCTTTGAGGTTATGGTGTGGCCAGCTCAGTCTTCAGACCTTAATCCCATAGAACATCTATGGTTTCTTCTTAAAAGAAGGCTAGCAGAGTATCCAGAGTCAGCAAAGGGGATAACAGAACTTTGGGAAAGAGTACAAGTGGAGTGGGAGAAGATAGAGGTTGCAGAATATCAAAGGTTGATTGAGAGCATGCCCAGGAGAGTTCAGGAGGTGATCAAGGCCAAAGAAGGCTATATCTTATACTAGTTTATGATATCCTTAATATCAGCAACAAAACTATTGCAATGACATAACCAACTTAAAATAGCCATATCTCCATATTCTCTACACCAAATCACATGACCAAAGGTTCCATAGAAAGCCAAATGTATCTACTTTATTTCGTGTGACTAATGCTATGCGTAATTCCCACACCCTGACTTTGTATATTGCAAACAATATAAAACTACCAAACATTGCAATAGTTTTGTTGCTCAGTGTAAGGTGAACATGAGTACAGCGAGAAGTCCATGTAGGAAAGAGGAAGTGTACCCATGTGAAGGAAAAGATGGAAATGAAAGACATGAGGCATGATGTCATAATGACATCATAGGCTAGGCCTCAGGTCATGTGAGATGTCCCACAGTCACATGCGCTAGTCACATGACTTGAAAATAAAAATAATGCGTTAAGTATAAAATGAAAGGAAAAGCAAAAATGTAGTGTGAGATCCAGAACTATAACATGGACAATCAAAATGCTTGTAGAAACACTCATGTTCTATGTGATGAGAGATGGGAAGATTATTTCATTGAAGGAAGAGTGCTTGGGCACAAATGAGATGAAGAGAGTCTAATAGGTGAGTGAGAGTTATTTTGAAATGGGATGAAACCTTATGTGGAATGACAAGCGTGCAGTAACATTGCACAGACGATGGCAAGAGCAGAGGTAAAATTGAATCAATGAGTTGTTTACGAGCTCAATGATGAAGAGTAAAGGTAAAGATACAGGAGTGGTAACAAGAGAACTGGCCTCAATGATGAAGAGAATTCAAGTGAATAGGACTGGGGCACTAGATAATGAGATGAGAGGGTTTATATGTAAGTACAGGAGGTTTAGGGTAGGTCGTCTGAGTCCTAAATAGTTTAGGGCTAGTATAGATAAGAAACATGAGGAAAACACAAGGTGAACATAAGAACAGCGAGAAGTCTATATGGGAATAAAGAAGCGTCCTCATAGGAAAGGAGACGGAGATGAAAGACATGAGGCATGATGTCATGATGATATCATGGGGCTAGGCCTCAGGTCATGTGAGGGATCTCATGGTCACATGCACTTGGTCATGTGACTTTGAAAATGAACAGAAAACGTTAAGTATAAAAAGAGAAGAAAAAGAATGAAAACATAGTATACCGGTCCTGAACTATCACATATTTCAAGAGAGACAGAGGGGTGTATGTGTTGTTTAGAAGGGAATTTGGGGAGGAGCCTCACAAAAAGATCACAATGTCCCAATTGCTTGTCTTTTAACAAAGAGAATGGAGTTGTTTATAAGAGAAGAGGATGGAAGAAGCATGGCAGAGATTAATCTCAGATTCCCAGGTGTTTTTGGCAGAGGAGTATTCTTTCCATGAGGTTAGGTCCCAGTAGTTGCTAGGGTGGCCTTTGTGTGTGAGAATAGAGTCCACTTTATATTATTTTTTATAAGTAAAAGTCTAGAAAAGGAAAGTCTATGCACTTCGGTTTGTTTAAATGGGGATAAAAGGAAAGCATGGAAGATATCATGGATCTTCCATTTGTTGAGGAGTTTTGATCAGTAGGTGGGGGGGGGATAGTACCTGTACAATTTCAAATGGTCCCTGTCATTTGGGAGCTAGTGTTGTAGTTTAGGCTATGACACTACTGTTTACTGCTACATTCATTGGTTTCCCCTTTACCTGAATTCACAATCTTTACTTTTGAGGTCACATGACTTGGCCACCATTTACATTATTTATTGTACTTTAGGGGCATGTGCTAGTTCCCACGATCATGTGCCTACAAGCCGTTCTGGACTATACCTAGATCCATGATGTCACTATGACATCATGCCTCACCACTATCACATTCCTTATCTTAGACCTACCCTAGAGTACACAGCTTGGTCCGTGCACTCTCAGTAGACACTATATATAGGGTAGCGATGTGACTGGGTTAGTGTTATAGGATTTGTGATACGATTACTATAACACTGGATGCTTATCTTATCTTATCGGGTAGCATCTCACATGACAACCCCCATAGCTAGACTTAGAGTCTAGAACCATACCTAGACTGGTCATGTGATGTGACATCATCGTTAGGCCTAGAGCCATGACCTCATCAGTCTAGGCTATGACATCATTAGTGATGTCATGCCTCATGGTAACCACATGGACACCTCATGTTACCTTATCATATGTATTCCCACACCAGCTCTATAGTACAGGAGCCTCCCCTAAACCTGTCCCCTTACATATATATACTGTAGCACCCTCCTGTACTTTCCTTAGTTCTATTCACTTGTATCTTGCCTGGTTCCCTATGTCCAAACTGCCTGAGATACCAAGTGGGTGCTCTCCCACATTCCTTGCTGGGTTATGCCATCCTGTTATGAAAGGCACTCATTGTCGAACTCTTCTCCCTCCTTGTTGGCCTTATCTATTGGCTAGATGCCACCTCGTCATCATCGCCAGCAGGAACCTTCCCACAAGGCAGATGAAGTAGCCTCGTTTGCTGTTCCACTTCATTACAGTTAGCCAGTCTTATTCATTTGTCTTACCCTCCACATCATGGGGCCTGAGTACACTTGAGTACCGCTCATTCCTCCCCTTTTGCCAGTTGACCACCATTATAGGTCCTTATCATATTTATTGTTCTAGATGACACTTGGCCATCCTAGCTTGAGGCTAGGCTATCCTCATTTGGGATTTGTTCTGCCATGTTTGCTATCCCACTCTGTTACAGCTAGTTTCCTGGAAGGATAAGGGATGCAGAGATTAGTGGCTTCTAGCCACACTTTATCACCTACTTTCCAAGGGAAGAAATGAGTAATTCTTTCTCTCATGGCAAGGTGGGTGGATTTGTGTGTAGCAAATGCTTCTTCTCAGGCTTTAGTGAGGGAGTTGAGATGGTTGGTTAGTGATGGGAGGAAGGTTGTTCAAAGTGGAGAAAAGGTGCATGGTTTGTATTCAAGGAGGAGAGAGAATGGGGAGGTCTTAGTGGACAAATGGGGGATGGAGTTGTGATAGAATTCTGCAGTAGTAATAAGGTTGGACCAGAAATAAGTGTTATTGGCACAAAATATATGGAGATAAGTTTTAACCTCTTGGTTGATCTGTTCAGTTTCTCCATCAGTTTGTGGATAATAAGTGGTGGAGAGGAATATGTTATAATGTAGTAGTTGCATAGGTTCATGGGAAAAGGCAGAGGCAAATTGGGGGCCTCATCAGAAATGATAGAGTCATATAGTCCCAATCATTTGAATACATGCTTATAGAAGAGCTGGATAACTTCTGCTATATCAATGGTTTTAGTGCAATGGATGAGAATTACCCCCTTCATAAGCCCATGATTGACCATGACCATGAGAGAATCAAAACCAGAAAAGGGAGGTCAATCAGTGACAAGATCTACAGAGACTTGCTTGAAAGAGAGGGAGGAGGAGAATGGAATAGGAGACAGGGGTGGGGTAGTAGGGTGGGTGTCTACTTTGATGCCTTGATGCAAAACTGCCCAGCATGTCCAGAGATGAGAAAGGAGTGTATGGAGTGAAAAAGGGAGGAACAGCAAGATAAAGGAACATAGAGGCAAGAGTGAGAGAAAAGATGACTATTGTCAAAGGACCAGTCAGAGAGAGAGGAGTGAGGGAAAGTGGTGAGCTCTGTTGGAGATTTTGGAGGGCCTTGAAGATGAGGGGATTGGAGAAAGAGAAGGCATAAATGTGATCTATGAGAAAGAGGCTCAGAACAGAGATAATAGCTGGATCTGGAAGGATAGCAGCATCTACATTGTCTAGGGAGATATTAATCTGGACCTTGCATGAGAAGGCATCTGCTGGGCCCATCATAGATCCTGGAGTGACCTTCCATATGATGTCAAAGTCTTGGAGGAAGAGAGACCATTGTGCTTGACAGCAGAATAGTTTTCTAGGGTCCTTAAGATAGAAGAGGTTCTTGTGGTCAGTGAGGATGGTAACAGAGTGTGGGATTCCAAGAAGGTATTGATGCCATTCCTTAAGGGCTAAGATGATTACCAGGAGTTCTCTATCATAGATATCATAGTTGCATTTGGCTAGGGAGAAGAATTTAGAGAAATAGACACAATATAATGGAGTGGAATGGCAAATGAGGCAGAACCAACTCATAAATGAGGATGACCTAAGCTAGGGCCATCTAAAGTGTCACCAAGAAAGGAACAAATAGATATAACACAGGATCAGTGTGAGGGTATGGATAAGAAGATGGACATAGCTGTTGGTGATTGTGGATGGCAGTTGTCGGTACATTGACAGTGGTCATTGATATGTTGATGACCAGCATTATATCATTAAGCCCAATAATGGTGGCTAACCAGCAAGAGAAGGGAAGTGAGCAGTACTCAAGTGTATCCAGGCCCCATGCAATGGAGGGTAGAACAAATGAATAAGACTAGCAAATACATCTGTAGGCTACCACTATATATAGTGTCCAGCAAGAGTGCACAAACCAAGCAATATACTCTAGGGCAAGTCTAAGAAGTAAGGAATGAGATAACCATGAGGTATGACGTCAGTAGTCTAGGCATAGTCCAGGCCTGTGGTCATGTGATGTGATCATGTGACCCTAAGGTACAATAGATCAGATAAGAGTGACCAAGTCATGTGATGGTGGGAACTGGTCATGTGACCTCGAAAGTAGAAATAGTGAGTCCGGGAAAAGGAGAAACAAGAAACATAACAGTAAGCAGTAGTGTTACAGCCCAAACTATAACATGCAAGGGTGGAGATCCCCATTGGCATCTGTTGGCAGTAGTACTACCCCTGCTACCAGGAGAGAGGCATGCATCTTGAGTGTTATAGGATTCACAATATGTTTAATATAATACTTGGATGCTTATCTTATCTTATTGGGTAGCATCGCACATGACAACCCCCATAGCTAGGCTTAGGGTCTAGGACCGCACCTAGACTGGTCATGTGACATGACATCATCATAGGGCCTGGAGCCATAACCTCATCGGTCTAGGCTATAACACCATCAGTGATGTTATGCCTCATGGTAACCACATGGACACCTCATGTTACCCTTATCTTAGTATTCCCACACCAGCCCTATAGTACAGGAGCCTCCCCTAAACTCATCACCTATCACTATATATATGCAGACCCCTTCTATACTTATCCCTTAGTTCTATTCACTTGTATCTTGCCTGGTTCCCTATGTCCGAACTGCCTGAGGTACAGTGGTGGTCCTCACCACACTCTTGCCAGGTTATGCCATCCTGTTACAAAAGGCACACATGTTAACCTTCCCGCAAGGCAGATGTAATAGCCTCATTTGCTGTTCCACTCCATTACAATGAGGGAGAAATGAAATGGACTGAAAACCAAACAAGGGGACATTATCCTAAGCTAGGATAACAGCAACTTCAGTGATGGTATGAACTTGACAGCAGTGAGTATCTAGCCAGACATGGACTAGTATGTGATATTTGGCAACAATGAAATTGATGGTTCCAAGGTAAAGCATAAATATGTAATGATGCATAGTGTGCAATAACAAGCATGAAGTTAACAAATGCAGATAAAGGGTAAGAGATAGAAGAGTGGTATTCATAAAGAAACCACCCCCTAAGGTGGAGAGAGATTCAAGTGAATAGGACTGGGAAAACTAGATGATGAGAGAAGAGGGTTTAAATAGTGACTAAGACTGGATGAAAACTACAATGGAGCACTACACCTAATCTAGATGTAGGGCAACTTCAGCGACAGTGTATACAGTGTAGGATTGAGTATCTAGCCAAACGTGGACCAGAACATGGAGGTTGGCAACTAGGAAATTAACAGTTCCTAGATACAGCATAAATGAGTTTTACAAGAAGAGCATGCAGTAATGTGCACAAAGCTGGCAAATGCAGAGTAATGGATTTGGAAAAGATACAAGAGTGGTACTTGAAGTGAAACCAGCCCCTAGAGAGGAGGGGGATTCAAGTGAATAGGACTGAGAAGTAGATGACAAAGGGATGGGGTTTATATATGTAAGTAAGGATGGTTTAGGGCTGGTATAGATAAAAGACATGAAGAAATGGAGATGAAAGACATGAGGCATAATATCATAATGACATCACAGGCTAGGCCCCAGGTCACATGAGATGTCTCATAGTCATATGCACTGGTCTTATGACTTTGAAAGTGAAAAGAAATCATTAAGTATGAACATGAAGTAAAAGTAAAAAACATAGCATATAGGTCCTGAACTATAACACTACCTCTCATTCACCAGATTCAAGGTCTAGCTGAGAATCAGTGAATTCAGTATAGGAGGGACTAAACGGGCAAAAGAGAAACATGAACTTGATGTCGGAGATGCCCCAAATGTTGTAGGACTCACTATGGTACTACTACACTTGGACAGTTATGCTTATCTTATTATATTGGATAGCATATCACATAATGATCCCCACAGCTTACCTTAGGGTCTAGGACTGCAGATTAGCTGGTCACATGACTGACGTCATCATAGGTCTGGACCTATGACCTCATTGGTCTAGGCTATGATATCATCAGTGATGTTATATCTCATGGTAGCCTCATGGACACCTCATGTTATCTGCATGTATGTATTTCCATACCAGCCCTATAGTACAGGAGCCTACCCTAAACCTGTCACCTATCACTATATATACATAGACCCTCCTGTACTTATTCCTTAGTTCTATTCACTTGTCTCTTGCCTGGTTCCCTACATCTGAACTGCCTAAGAGCCACAGTGGAAGTCCTCCATCCATTCTTTGCCAGGATATGCCCTCCTGTAAAAAAGGCACTCATTGTTGAACCCTTCCTTCTCATTGTTGGTAGCCAACAGAACCTGCAAGGTGGTGTGGCTATTTATAGTCATTTTCCATTCCACTCTGTTACACTGAATGGGTCATGGGGCATTTGGGTGAGCAGCATGAAACTCTAAAATTGCATCTTGTGCATGTTTTAAATTAGCAGCAGGTTCCCAGGTGTGATTCACCTCATTCCATCCCTTCCAGTGGATGAGGTATTGTAATTTCCTGTGATGAAGTTACAACTAGACAATGTGATCAACTTCATATTCCTCATGATGATATTCTGTCATGGTGATTGAATCTGGTCTAAATACAGATTGTCTATCCAGCAGGGCTTTATGGGGTTTAACGTGGAAAATGTTGATGGTAGGATGGATAGATACAGAAGAGGGAAGGATAAGGGTGACGGCATTAGGGAGTATGGCAGAAATACAATAGGAGCCAATAAATTTTTGCATAAGCTTATGCATGGGATAGAGGAGGGAAAGGTGCTTGGTAGAGAGCTAGATGAGGTTGCCAATAGAGTAGTCAGGGGCAAAAAAGCGCTTGGATCGTTGTGTGTGCAATATCCAATTGTGGGTTTTCTGGAGGGTAGAAACAATCTCATTGTGTGAACAACTGGTAGATTTACCAAACAACCCCCCAGGAGTTGTAGTGGGGATTATGGGCTCCATTCCCATGTGTGGAGAGTAGTTTCACATAACAGAAAAAGGGGTAGCACCTGTGGTGGTGGTGAGAGTGTTGTTGTGCACAAATTGTGCCATTTTTAGCCACAAGGCCCATATCTCCTGCTTTTTAGCAATGTAAGCACAGAGGTATGCAATAACTTCTCAGTTGACCCATTCTGTCTGATCGTCCATCTGGGGATGGTATGCCATTGAGAGTTTCTGCTGAATGCCAAGGACTTTGCAAAGTTCCTTGGTGAACTCTGAGATGAATTACAGTCCTCTGTCTGAGAGAATTGTGTTAGGAAGTCCATGGAAGCACCATATGTGATCTCTAAATAAAGCAGCTAAGTTCGAAAAGGAGGTGGTTTTTAAACAAGGAAAGAGAATGATTTCTTTAGAAAAACGATCAACAACTACCCCTATAGAATCAAAGCTGTTGGAAGAGGGTAGTCCTGTGACAAAATCAAAAGAAATATCTTCCCATGGATAGGAAGGAATGAGAAGCAGCATAAGTTTTCCTATTGGTGGCTTTGACAAATCCTTTGTGAGGGAGCACATCTGACAGTGATCTATATATGAAGCAATGTTCTTGGCTGCACCAGACCACCAATAAAAATGTTTGATCGAAAAAATAGTGCAGTCATAGCCTGGGTGACTGGCACCTGAAATAGCAAGATCAACTCGGTGTGAAGGGAAAGGGGCATGAAAACGATGCCATTCAAATTTCTGAATAGACGTTCTGAAGCATAGTATTTGTATGTGTTAATAGCATCAACATCCATCCTGGAAGATTCCAATGATAATTTAGTCTCAAAATTTGGTGAAAGAGATGTAGAAGAGATGGCTTGAATTCCTGTGGAACCAAACCCTTTATTGTTATGTTGAGACTCATTGAGAGTCTTTTCTTCTTTGAGTGTAGGGTTTTCTATTTTTTTCAATAATTAGTTGCATGATATGGTCAAATTTGGAAATGTGGAAAGAGGAATCAGAGTGATTGAACAGAACTATGCCAATTTCTCCTCTATAATTGGCATCAATAACTCTGGCCATGACATCAATTTTATGTTTGAGGGCAAGGCCTGAACAAGGCACAATTCTGCTGTAGGTACTGGAGGGAAGCTGGATCTTGACATGGGTGGGAATGAGAGACTGATTGTGGGCAGGGATGTCAAGATCAACACATGAGTATAGGTTGAAGCCTGCAGCATCCAGGAAGCTCTTTGAGGGCAAGCGAGCATCTGTGGATGTCAATTCAACTGAGATAGATATCGAGGAAGAATGAAGAATGGTAGAAGGAAAGGCCATGATGTTTTCATTTAATCTGTTGACTACATCACTGTGATCAGGGCAACAGGAAAGGGCGTCAGCACATCTATTCATGGTGCTGGGCTTGTAGATGAGAGTATAATTAAATTCTTGGAGTAGCTCATGCCAGCAGGCTTGGTGATCTGAGAACGTTTGAGGTTTTTTCCAATATTTGAGATTTTTGTGGTCTGCCCAGATCTTGAAGTTAGTTTTTCCAATAAGATAATTGTATCACTCTTTGAGAGTGCGAATGATGGCTAGCAATTCCTTGTTGTAGACAGGGTAGTTGTGTTCAGCAGAAGAGAAGGAGTGAGAAAGAAAAGTGCAAGGGTACCAGGAGCTGTCCTTCCCTAATGCCAATAATACTGTGCCAGTGGCAATATTGCTTGCATCAGTCTCAACATGCATTTCCTTTGAAGAGTTAGGAAAAGCAAGGAGAGGAGCTGTCAAATTGTTTTTTGAGTATGTCAAACATGTTTTGTTGTGCCTTCCCCCAGGTATAGGGCACATTTTTCTTTGTGAGATCATTGAGGGGATGAGCAATCTGTTTGAAGCCATTAATGAAACAACAGTAATAATTACATAGACCAAGGAAAGATTGAAGTTGTTTGAGCTTCATGGGAGTGGGCCAGTTGAGTGTTGCATCGACTTTGTTGTTTCACATGCCAATGCCATCAGCTGATACCACCATGCCTAAAAAGTCAACTTTTTCAGCATTAAATACACATTTTGGGTTTTGTGTAAAGGTTGTTTTTGCAGAGCCTGTGCAATACTTCCTTTATGACCTCAGAGTGTTCCTTGTTGGATTTGTTTTTTGTAAAGATAGACATATTGTCAAGGTACATGATGACAGTAGTGTACAGATGCAGACATTATTATAGCCCCATTGTAAATCAAGGCAGGTGAACTTGTCTGTGCCCTTCAGGAGATCAACAAGAGCAGAAATGAGAGGAAGAAGATACAAGTTTTTTACTGTACCCTCATTTAAATACCTGTAGGGATCCTTGTGTCATTTTGGGAAAGGTAGCAATAGCAGTGGTGGGGCAAGGGGAATCTCACAGAGAGGAGTGGGACAAGCGGGAATATACTTAGTACAACCTATGAGAGGGTTAAAAACAGGGTGGCTGCATTGCTTGTGGAGTTCTTTGCAAGCATGAGAGAGGTGACTAGTCTTGCCACAGTTGTAGCATGATTAGGTTTCTTGTTGTGCTTGGATGGCATGTGTATCCATTGAGGCACCTTTGCCTAGTTGCAGACCCATTTCTGTGAAGCATGGTTTAGCAATTCACTGGAATGGTTGCTTACTTCATTCCAGGTGCATTCTTTTGAACATTTTTCCAAGTTTGATGGCTTCTTCCTGCCATTTCTCGAGATCATCAGTGACAGCAGGGTTACAGATCAACAGTTGAAAGTAGATATTATAATTGAGGTGCTCACAGTATAACTAGAGCACATTGGGGTCTGTAGCCCCAAGGCTGGCATCTTGTCAAAGCAGCTCAAATTGCTGCATAAAGACTTCAATCAGTGTATTCCCTTGCCATAGGGTGAGGAGACATTGGTAGCTTTCTTCTATTAGCACATCAATCTGGAAGTGCTCCTCTACTTCCTTTTTGAGTTCCATCCATATGAGCCAGCCACTAGAGTTAGTGCTGTTCTTTTTGTACTTCTCAAGCATAATGCAGGAGAAGTTCTGAGCCTTGCCTACCATTCAGAGGAGAACAGTGGCAGTAACTTGTTGTTTGTCTAGGCCATCTTGGCACTGAACCCACATGGATACCTTGACCTACCAGGGGTGAAATGTAGAGTGGTTGCTATCCCAGGTACTGAGATTGGCAATGAGACAGGTAAGTGGTGAGGAGGAGGAAGCAGCAGGAGCAGGAGATGTAGCAGTGGTGAATGCGAGTTGTTGAGTAATTTGTTGCTGTGCCAGCAGTGAGCTTTGTAGCATGGTGGCCATGGCTGCCATGGTGTTTCTAATGTCAGCCCATATTGCATTGGGGTTGGCAGGTAGCAATGGTATCATATTATCCATTTTGGATTCAGACATGATTTATTGATATTTGGTGGGACAATGAAGCTTGTTGCAGGGGCAGAGTTTACAAAGGTGTCCAAATCTGGGAGTAATATAGCCAACTTGGGCATTATGAGGGTTTCGGGTATATTTTTTGTGCTGATGGTGCACAGGAGCTAGAACAGGAACTGTTATAGGATTCACGATACGATTACTATAACACTGGACACTTATCTTATCTTATTGGATAGCATCTCACATGACAACCCCCACAGCTAGGCTTAGGGTCTAGAACTGCACCTAGACTGGTCATGTGACATGATGTCATTGTTGGGCCTGGAGCTATGACCTCATCAGTCTAGGCTATGACATCATCAGTGATGTCATGCCTCACAACTACCTCATGGACACCTCATGTTATCCACATGTATGTATTCCCACACCGGCCCTTATGTACAGGAGACCTACCCTAAACCTGCTACCTTACATATATATACCGCAGACCCTCCTGTACTTCTCTTTAGTTCTATTCACTTGTATCTTGCCTGGTTCCCTACATCTGAACTGCTTGAGGTACATAGTGGGTGCTCTCCCACACTCCTTGCTGGGTTATGCTATCCTGTTATAAAAGGCACTCATCGTCAAACCCTTCCCTCCTCCTCATTGGCCATATCTATTGGCTAGAACTCCTCCACTGAAAACACCTAGGAACCTGAGATCAATCTCTGCCATGCTTCTTCCATTCTCTCCTCCTATAAACAACTCCATTTTCTTCATTGAAAGACAAGTATTTGGGATGTTGTAATCTCTTTGTGAGGCTCCTCCCTAATCTCCCTCCCAAATGATATATGCACCCTTCTGTCTCTCTTGAAACAACCATCACTTGCCTATTAGATTATCTTCAACTCACTCACACCCAAGCCCTTTTTCTCCAACAAAATAATTTTCCCATCTCACATCATGTGGAACACAAGTGTTTCTGCAAGCATTTCAACTACCCCTGGCACTACTCATTCTAGTCGTCTTGCCATGGCCATTCCCCTTGTACCAATCCAAACTCAAGACCCTACTCCTTAGACCCTATCTTCTTCTCTCCCTAACCTTCCTGGCAGTGCATATTGCCAGGAAACCAAGGTCAATGAAGAGAATCTAATCATCATCTTGTCTTTTCTCAACAACCATCACCTTGTATTTGTTACAATTCACTGTCTCTGGTCGCCCCTCTCGCGACTCATCTCATCGATAAGCAAGCCCCTTAGTCGACAATCCTTGTCTCCCAGGTCTATGATCGTTCCTACCTGGACCGACCGTAACAGTATTCCTCATGGACCCCCTTGTTGAAACAGACTCCCTCCTAGACAGCTTCATCAAAGCCTACCACAACAATGCCCACCTAGCCCTTCAAATCCTGCTCACCCAAACCCTTGTCTCTCACCTCACAGAAATCAGTAGTTTCATCCCTACTGTGATGCTACAAATCCACCAAGAACAAAAATGTGCTCTCCTGATTGCTCTCAACCAGGCTGGGATCAATAATCTCATCATTGCCACCTATTACTATCACCAACAAGATATCTTTCACTCTCACACCAGCCCTGAATCATTCCACTTTCATATGACCAGACACATCAACCACCCTTGGGGCCCTCTTCACCCAGAACACCCACACTATGACTAATCTTGCTATGTCTACCATTGCACAGGGCATAACCTCAATGTGTGCTCCCCATTTATGGACTGCCCTCAATGCAACCCTATTCCTGTTTATGGTTCTACCAGACATCTTCCATTCCCTTTCTCCACCTTCTCCTCACCATTGTCCACACCTATACCTGCTTCTCAACCATCCTTTACTCCCATATCTGTCAATTGGCATGGTGAATGTATTTGTCCTCCATACTCTGTCCAGCACATCAAAGACCAAATGGATATTTCTCATGATGCTCAATTCCCCTCTGGTCACTCAATATAGTCTTCAAATTCCTCAGATATTGAATCAACTGACAACATTACCTCCAAAAACAACAGCCCCTTCCTCAATTGACTCTATCAGTGCAAAATCTCCTTTTCTCTCTGATTTTTCCTTTGTCTTTCCCTACCTGCCCTATGCCTGACACTTTTTGGTACTCTCTTCACTATATATCACACTTCTAATAAAATTTCAAACCAGGAGGTTCAATTGTACTGAGGGGGTAATGTTACAATTATTCTAGTTACTCTCACCTTACTCCTTTTGTCTCTATTGTTCTCCTTGCTTTCTCTTTATTTCTCATGAACAACTTCTTCTGTTGTAGAATTCATGATATGTTTACTACAACACTTGGATGCTTATCTTATCTTATCAGATAGCATCTCATGTGACAACCCCCACAGCTAGGCTTAGGGTCTAGAACTGCACCTAGATTGGTCACATGACATGACATCATCGTAGAGCCTGGAGCTATGACCTCATCAGTCTAGGCTATGACATCATCAGTGATGTCATGCCTCATGGTAACCTCATGAACACCTCATGTTATCCACATGTATGTATTTCCACACTGGCCCTCACATACAGGAGATCTACCCTAAACCTGCTACCTTACATATATATACCATAGACCCTCCTGCACTATTCCTTAGTTCTCTTCACTTGTATCTTACCCAGTTCTCTACATCCAAACTGCCTGAAATACCAAGTGGGTGCTCTCCCGCATTCCTTGCTGGATTATGCCATCCTGTTGCAAAAGGCACTCATCATCAAACTCTTCTCCCTCCTCATTGGCCTATCTATTGGCTAGATGCCACCTTCATTGTCATCGCCAGCAGGAACCTTCCCACAAGGTGGATGGAGCAGCCTCATTTGCCATTCCACTTCATTACATCTTCTCCATAGCAATCTCTCTCACAATAGTAAGTATTCCCTGCATTCTATTATATTCCACAGTCTTATGTCTTCTCACACCAGAGCTATATATACCTTGTTGAATACCATGTAATCTCTACTCTTGATCTGTGCAATACATCATGCCTTTCTTGTGTCCTCAGTTCCCTGAGTTCCTCGAACCACTGTCTTATCGTCCTTTGCAACCTTGATCTCTCTCAAACCCTTCAGGACATTGTTGTACCTCTTTGTGAGCATCCTTCCTGAATAGTTACCTTTGTTTGTGTTTGTACTTGAAAGCAGCACTTTTACATAACATCTTATAGTTCTCTGGACCTACATGCTATATTTTCTCTTTCTTTTCATACTTAACACATTCTTTTCACTTTTGAAGTCATGTGACCAGTGCATGTGACCATGAGACATCTCACATGACCTGAGGCCTAGCCCATGATGTCATTATGACATCATGCCTCATATCTTTCATTTCCATCTTTTTGTTCACACAAGTACAATTCCTCCTTCCCACATGGACTTCTCACTATACTTGTGTTTACCTTGCATTTCCCTCATGTTCCCTTATCTATACCAGCCCTAAACTATTTAGGACTCAGATAACCTACCCTAAACCTATCACTAGTCACTATTTAAACCCTCTTCTCTCATCATCTAGTTTTCCCAGTCCTATTCACTTGAATCCCTCTCCACCTTAGGGGCCAGTTTCTTTATGAATACCACTCTTCTATCTCTTACCCTTTATCTGCATTTGCCAACTTTGTGCTTGTTACCACATGCTACTCATCATTACACATTTATGCTCTATCTTGAAACCATCAATTTCATTATTGCCAAATATCACATACTAGTCCATATCTGGCTAGATGCTCACTGCCATCAAGTTCATACCATCACTGAAGTTGCCGTTGTCCTAGCTTAGGGTAACATCTCCTTGTTTGGTTTTTGGTCCATTTCATAACACAACCTATGTGTGATATATCAGTTGGATTGAGGAGCAGCAAGCATACAAATATACCATTGATACATCAGTGATAACCAGTGCTGGTGATGTATCAGTCATATTGACAAAGAATGAACAAGCATTACTAGTATACTCACAGTCATTGATATATCAGGATAGTGATTGAGATCACATGTTATCATAGTATACCAGATAAGAGAAAAAGGTTCAAAGGATTGAAGAAGACTCCAATCTCCCAACTTTACTAGAAATTGATGACAATAAAGCAGTCGTCAGGAAGGTTTCTGTAATGGAGTGGAACAGCAAAGAACCAACTCCAACGAGGGCGGCCTAGCCTCTAGCTAGGATGGCCTGAGTGTCACCTAGAATGATAAATATGATGAGGACCCTATAATGGTGGTCAACCAGGCAAAGGAAAGGATGAGCGGTACTCAAGTGTACTCAGGCCCCACAGTGTGGAGGGTAAGACAAATGAATAAGACTGGCTAACCCAGTCACATCGCTACCCTATATATAGTACTACAGAAGAGTGCACGGACCAAGCTGTGTACTCTAGGGTAGGTCTAAGTAAAGGAATGTGGTAGCAGTGAGGCATGACATCATAGTGATGTCATGGATCTAGGCATAGTCCAGAATGGCCTGTAGGCATGTGATCATGGGAACTAGCACATGCCCCTAAGGTACAATAGATAAGATAATAGTGGCCAAGTCACGTGATTGTGGGAAGTGGTCACGTGACCTCAAAAGTAGACATTGTAAGTCCAGGATAAGGGGAATGTAAGGAATGTAACAGTAAGCAGTAGTGTCGTAGCCCAAACTACAACAGTTTCTTTCCAGATAGATTTTTGAAAAGGGGATCTCAGTCGATGTGAGTCTCCCTTCCCTCCTTCTTGTGTGTTCCTGTATTTGTATCTGCTACAACTAAAGCCATGCAAATCCCAAATCAACTAGTTGTTCCTTTGCACACCCAGAAAGCCATTGGCACCAGCACCCTTATTGATAGCAGTGCTGATATCTCCTGCACCAATCAAGACTTTGTATCAAAACATCATCTCCCTACCGAGAAGCTCACTTCCCCTATCTGAGCCCAAAACGCTGACCACTTATACAACAAAAATGGGAATATCATCCACACATATACTCTATACTCAAATATCAAAGGAATCTTCCAGAAAGTCACCTTTCACATCACAGCTTGCAGAAGGACCAATGTCATCCTTGGACTCCCTTGGTTGAGAACCACCAACCCTACAATCAACTGGAAAAGTTGAACTCTCTCCCTCCACGAAACTCTTGATAAATCTAAAGACTTCTATATCTCCTGTGCAAAAGACACCAAACAATATAACTCTCACTTCCTCATGCCCTGGCATGTCCACATATCTTCCGTACATAACTACCATCTCCATGGCTTTCTCAAACAAGAAAACAACAACTCCTCTCTCATGCCCTTGAAAACTGTGCCCTCTTTCAACTATCTGTGGGGAATCCTGTTCCATCCCAAAGGGATCACCCGTCATCTCTTGACTCACCACTATCACCAAACTCACCATGGAGGCCAAACAAAACAAACCAAAGACCACCCTTCCTCCTGAATATTCCCAATTTGCTCCTGTTTTCACCAAAGAAACTGTGGACCACATTCTCTCTTCTTGCCCCTATGACCATGAAATCAATGTCAAGAATTCTTTTATCCCAAAAGTTTGGAAAATCTACTCTCTATCATCCAAAGAATGCAAAGCCACCAAAGACTTCCTAGATAAGAACATCAAAGCCGGGAAAATCCACCCCTCAAACTCCCCCCAAGCCATACCTTTCTTCTTTGTCAAAAAAAAGGATGGTGGACTTTGTCCTTGCCAAGACTATTGATATTTGAACAAACATACCATTTGGGATGCCTACCCTCTCCCCCTCATCTCCAATCTCATAGATAAACTCCAAGATGCAAAGGTCTTTATCAAATTTGACATGTGGTGAAGATACAATAATGTCTGTATCAAGGATGGACACTAATGGAAAGCTGCCTTTATTACTCATAAAGGACTCTTTGAACCCACTGTCATGTTCTTTGGACTTACCAACTCCCCTGCCACTTTCCAAAGATTCATGAATGACTCCTTCCAAGACATGATCACTGAAGGATGGCTCATCATCTATATGGATAACCTCCTCCTCTTCTCCCCAAACACTGCCATACATGAGGAATGTACCAAATGTGTCCTCCAATGAATGATGGAACTTGACCTCCATCTTAAACTCGAGAAATGCAAGTTTGCCACCAGCAAAGTCAAATACCTTGGTATAATTGTCAAACCAGGACAACTTGCCATGGACCCAGTCAAACTCAATGGCATCGCTAAATGGCCAACCCCCCAGAAAGTCAAAGATGTCTGATCTTTTCTCGGCTTCACTAACTTCTACCATTGTTTTATCCCTGACTACTCCAACATCACTCAACCCCTTATCAACTTAATCAAGAAAAACTGTGCTTGGTCCTCGTCCTCTGTGTGCCAACAAGCTATGGACATTCTCCGCTCCTGATTTCTTTCCAAACCCATCCTCTATCTTCCTAACCTCTCCACTCCCTTTGCCATTGCTACTAACACCTCCAAATTCGCCTCTGGAGGAATTCTCCTCCAGACTAATACCAACAGTGACTAATATCCTTGCTCCTACCTCTCCCAATCATACTCCCCTGCTGAGAGAAACTACAACATCTATGATTGTGAACTTCTTGCTGTCATCCATGCCTTGAAAACCTGGCAACATTACCTCTATGGTTCTCCCTTTCCTGTTCAGGTCTTCACTGACCACAAAAACCTCACTTACTTCTGCCAACCTCAAGCATTGAATTGCCACCAAGCACACTGGCTCCCTGACCTTGCTGACTTTGATCTCAATATCCATCACATCCCTGGATCCTAACTCACTAGTTCTAATTCCCTCTCTTGCTGACCCAACCTCCTTCCTGCCATCAACTCTTCCGACAATGATAATGTTATCCTCCTCCCCCCCTCCTTGTTTGTCAATGCCATAGACACCACATTGGCAGACAAAGTTTAATCTGCCTCTGCCTTCGACACCCTTGTGTTACAGAGCCTCCAATTCATGGACAGTTCTATTCCCTCTGCCTTCCGCTTTTGCCTCTCCAACTGGAAGCATATTAACAGTCTCCTTACCTACAAGGACCATATCTATGTACCCAATGACTCCTCCCTTCATCATACTATTGCCAAATGTTGTCATGACCACAAAACTGCTGGATACCCTGGGTTCCTTAAAACTTGTCAACTTGTCACTGTGAAATTCTGGTGGCCTGGCCTTGCTTCCTTTGTCCATAAGTATGTTGAGAGATGCACTGCTTGTCAGCAGAACAAGGCCAATACTCACCCTACCATTCCCCCACTTTCCCCCATCTGCTCCCTCACCTCACATCCCTTCTAATAACTCTCCTGTGATCTTATCACAGATCTTCCTCTCTCTGCCAGCTTTGATTCCTTATTGGTTGTGGTCAACCATGGGCTTGCTAAGGGGGTAATTCTATGCCCCACAAAGAAATCCATCACTGCTGAAGGAGTTGCCAACTTATTTTTCCACAAAGTCTGCCTCTGCTTCGGACTCTACGACCAGATCATCTTTGATTGAGGTCCCCAGTTTGCCTCTTCCTTTGCCAAAGCCCTTGGAAAATTCTTAAACTATGACCTTTCCCTCTACTGCCTACCACCTCCAATCTGATGACAAAACTGAATGAGTAAACCAGGAAGTCAAAACTTATCTCCAAATCTTCTGTGGAGATAACCCTACCTCATGGTCTGAGAAAATCTCCCACACCAAATTCACCCACAGTCACCACCCTCACTCCATCACTGGCAAATCCCCGTTCTTTCTCATGATGGGCTTTGAATCCCAAGCCCTACCTTCCCTTCTTCCCAAATCCCCTCTTCCTGCCATTAAGTTCTGACTCAAAGCTCTCTCTGCTGCTTGCAATGAAGCATTAGCAGCTCACAAACTCGCTCACCAAGTCATGGCCTCCCACACATGAAAGAACTTCACTCTCTTTGCCTTAGGAGACAAAGTGTGGTTGGAAGCCTGCAATCTCAAATGATCCATTTCCAATCCAAAGTTTGCCCCCAAACGAGAAGGACCTTTTACCATAACCAAGATCCTATCTCCTATTGTCTATCAACTCTGCCTCCCCAAAACATGGAAAATTCACAACATATTCACACTTCTCTTTTATCGCCCTATCACAAAAATGAAATCCACAGACCCAACTTCCCCGCTCTGCCACCTGACCTTATCCAAGGAGAAGAAGAATATGAAATTGAAAAAATCTTATGCCATCATGGAACTCCATCCTGCCACTTCTTCCTCATCTGATGGAAAGGATACTCTGCTGAAGAAGATTCCTGGGTCCCTGAATGGGACTTGAAAAATGCAAAGTCCACCCTAGCCAACTATAAAAAACTCCACCCCTCTGTCTTCCCTCAAAACCCAACTTGAATCTCTACCAACATGTCCTCCCAACAAGCCATCTCCAACTCTATTTCTTCCCCTTCTTCACTTTCTCCTTCTACCTTAGATTCCTCTGTTTCTTCTTTAGCTGAAAGGCTTTCTTTCCCTCCACCACACAACCTTTCCCCTGAACCATCCTTGACTCATTCCTCTCCCAGATAGAGTCACACTTCTCTATCTAACTCACCAGTCACCTCTTCTACCATTGTCTCTGTCAACATTCCCCTCTATGCTTATCGTCTTCATGACAATCTTGTAATGGGGTGGAATGGCAAATGACTATAGATAGCCACTCTGCCTTGTGGGTTCCATTGACTAGCAACAACGAGAAGGAAGGGTTCAATGACAAGTGCCTTTTCTACAGGAGGGCATATCCTGGCAAAGAATGGAAGGGAGGACTTCCACTATGGCTCTCAGGCAGTTCAGACATGGGGAACCAGGTAAGAGACAAGTGAATAGAACTAAGGAATAGTACAGGAGGATCTATAGTATATATATGTAAGGTATCATATTTAGGGTAGGTCTTCTGTATGTGAGGGCTGGTGTGGGAATATATACATGTGGATAACATGAGATGTCCATGAGGCAACCATGAGGTATGACATCACTGATGATGTCATAGCCTAGACCAATGAGGTCATAGCTCCAGACCTATGATGATGTTAGTCACGTGACCAGCCTATCTGCAGTCCTAGACCCTAAGGTAAGCTGTGGGGATCATCACATGATATGCTATCTGATAAGATAAGATAACCATGACTATCCAAGTATGGTAGTATTGTAGCAAGTCCTACAACAGATCTCACTGACAGTCGAGCCCTTGAACACCAGGCATCTCTCCTCCAAAACTCTCACATTACCATATCTGAAACGGGAACAGAAGAACAACTAGAGCACAACACCTAATTTAGGCATTGGGCGACTTCAGCGACAGTGTGGACGATACAGGTGTGGATGTCTAACCAGACGTGGACAAGAACGTGATAGTCAAGTACTAGGAAGTTAATGGTGCCCAAGTAAATCATGTACTTGGCACAAAGAGTGACAAGCGTGCACTAACGTAGCATGAGAGACGGAAAGAGCAGAATAAATTGGAAGTAAAGAAGAGTGGTAAACAATTGACCAGACCCCTAAGTAGGAGAGTAATCAAGTGAATAGGACTGGGGAGTAGACGACGAGGGGGAGGGGTTTATATGTAAGTACGAGAGGTTTAGGGTAGGTTGTCTGAGTCCTAAATGGTTAAGGGCCAGTGTAGGAAAAGGAACATGAGGAAGGCACAAGATAGCCATGAGGACAGTGAGAAGTCCATGTGTGGGAAAAGGAAGTGTCCTCATGGGAAGAGAAATGGAGATGAAAGACATGAGGCATGATGTCATGATGACATCATGGGCTAGACCTCAGGTCATGTGAGAGGTCTCACGGTCACATGCACTAGTCACATGACTTCGAAAATGGAAAGAAAGCATTAAGTTCAAAAGGTGAAGAAAAGTTGAAAATGTAGTGTATAGGTCCTGAACTATAACAATATCTCTCGGCTGCTGCCTCAATATTGGTTCTCCTCTATGGAACCTTTACCATGCCTTCCTCCAGGTCCAATGCTTGAGAAACCTCCTATCCCTCTCCTCTAAAGAGACTCTCAGTCGTCAGGCAAACTTTGTCTGAAATATTCAGCAAAACCTTGAGGAAAACCTCACCGCTACCCTTTTTCAACTCAGCATGCCCAAATTCCTTGACAACATCAACTGCTACCTCTTCAAACTCAACCAATATCATGCTCACCCCAACCACACCCATCCTGCCTACATTGCTCCCACTGTCATCACTGCTGATGAATACCACACCCCCTCTGTAACGGAGTGGAATGGCAAGAACCAACTCCAATGAGGGCGGCCTAGCCTCTAGCTAGGATGGCCCGAGTGTCGCCAAGA
This sequence comes from Hemileccinum rubropunctum, assembly GCA_038089535.1. Lineage (NCBI taxonomy): Eukaryota > Fungi > Basidiomycota > Agaricomycetes > Boletales > Boletaceae > Hemileccinum > Hemileccinum rubropunctum. The sequence goes on from JBBPLC010000116.1 coordinate 48,668, forward strand.
ACAATAAATATGAGAGAAGTCCTATAATGGTGGCTAGCTGGCGAAAGGAGGGGATGAGCGGTACTCAAGTGTATCCAGGCCCCACTAGGTGGAGGGTAGAACAAATGAATAAGACTGGCTAGTCCAGTCGCATCACTACCACTATATATACTACTACGAGAGAGTGCACGGACCAGGCTGTGTACTCTAGGGTAGGTCTAAGGTAAGGAATGTGGTAGCCGTGAGGCATGATGTCATAGTGACATCATGGATCTAGGCAAAGTCTAGGTCAACCTGTAGGCATGTGATTGTGGGAACTAGCATGTGCCCCTAAGGTACAATAAGATAAGATAATTGTGGCCAAGTCACATGATTGTGGGAAGGAGTCATGTGACCTCGAAAGTAGAAATAGTGAGTCCAGGATAAAGGGAATCCAATGAACATTACGGTAAGCAGTAGTGTCATAGCCCGAACTACAACACCCTCTGCATTCTCCTCTCCTCTTTTACCTGATGAGCTAGTCACTATTCAACACACTGAACTAGGACATGAACTACAGACTAAAGGAACCATCCACAGAGAGCTCACTGACACACCACTCACCCGTTCCCACCCTCATTACAATAAGACCTGTTTCAAATGTCACCATTTAGGACACTGATGGATCAATTGTCCTTGGTACCAATGCCCCTCTTGTCTTGTAACCACCCCTCATCACACTCAACAATGGTGCCCCCTTTGTCATTGAACCCCTCCTCCTTCATTCTCCTTATCTTCCAACTCCTCCCACTCCTCTTTGTCCTCTGCTCACCTTGTACCTCCCCCTCACTCTCACACCACTAGGGTAACTCCTCCCCATTCGCATCATCATAATCAACAATCTTGCTCCCCTATCCCTCATGTCCCATCCCCATACAACTATGAGGATTCATACAATGATGCCACCTATGCCAACATGACTGGCTCCCCTGGTACCTCTTACTGTGACTTCTGACTGGCACCTTTCACCCATTATCCTTCTCCAGAGTTTCAGATTTAGTAGGGGGGTAATGTTACAACTCTCTCTTTTCTTTCCTTTTCTTAAACGCATTTGTTCCCTAACTCATGCTTTTGTCTTCCTTCTCTCATAACAACCATCATGCTTGCTTCTACTCTTCTCTTCCCATGATGGTTATCTCAATTACTCATTGTTATCTCTTATCAGACAGCCTTGTTCACCTCTCTGATGATGTTTTTACACTGCCATCTTTCCCACTCCAGTTATCCTATTTAGATTCCTCTGATCTATTGTTGTAACACAGCTTGGTCTGTGCGCAGATACCCAGGGTATATATAGGCTAATATCTCTACCTTGTGTTCTCTAAGCTAGACCTACCTGGAATAGCATCTTGTTACCTTTCCCTCATCCCTTGCCTCTCTAAGTCCTTCATCCTACTTTTGAGTGGACACTTGTTACTCTCCTTTGCCTCTGGTCATTCTTCTTTACAACTCATCCTGTCAACAAGGGTATCCCTTGGTCGATTACCACTCATCCACCTCAGGAAGTCCCTGAGGCAGTCCCCAGTAGTTAACCACACTACTTGTCTCACTGATAAGGAAGACCCTTAGTCGACATCCTTCATCACCCAGGTTCACATTCATTCCTACCTGGACCAACCATAACAGCACCTTTCTGATAGATCATTTTAGCTGATACTGGTGGGGCATCATACTCAACAGACATGCCATTGTGAAGGGGGTGGTGCTTAGCTTGTCATTCTTGTGTTGTGCTGTATTTGCTGATTCTTAGACTGTTGTCTTCCCACCATCATCATTGGTGTATCTTGGCTCTGTATCCTAAGCTCATTTGCATTGAATGTAATTTTTCCCACCACATCCATTGTCCTACAAACACTAGTTGATGTATTTTTTCTCTGCCCAAAGTCTCAATGTACACCTTACGGTGACTCTGATTGGTCATGTCAATATCGAAGAATCAGCCAATGATCTCACTGAGGGACCTCAGCAATGATAATACCAATCACGATGGACCTCTATCACCCTCCATCACCAGGTTAAGTTTTTTATGAGCAGGGTATATAATGAGCGGAATGCGAGTGATTGACTTTATTGAGCAATTTATGGCCTAGGAACGCTTTGCGCCTCATACTGATAGTAGCTAAATGGGAAGTAGTCGCAACCCCTCACAGAACTTTGTATTCAGTCATCTCGTAATACTTACTGGGAAACATTGTGCGCGACGCCGCCATGTGTCCAAATGAGAACAGAACTTCACTGTCTACATGTAGTATCACCTTGGGAACACAGAAGCTTGCAGTGTATGTCCGGGAGGGTTGGACAACTACCATCACTGACTGAGATGCCGGCATTTCGAGCCAACAAGGAAAATGTTGATCAGAGAACACAGTGCGAGGGCCCCAATTTGAACGATATTCATTTCCTATGGTAGAGTCGAGGGAGTGTGCTGAGGGCACGGGCAACGACGGCGACGAGAGCTGTCGACCAAGGAGGCCCAACCAGCCAACAAACGCGGCAGAGGAAGCCGCACACTTACCGGGTGCAGCAAAGGAAGCGCACTGGACAGGTGTCGAGGTAGAGCCAGGTGGCGAGACCGTTTGCAGACAAAACGGACGCGTCGCGCATGGAAACGCGGACGCAACGGGCGACGACAAGGTCAGCAAGGGCCCTCATGACAAGGGAGTTGATGGGGAGAGTGGTCGAACGGGTCGGCACAAGTCGATTGAGGGGGAGAGATGTGGTGCGAACGCGCAGGAGCGATCGACCACAGTTGTCAACGAAGTCGATCAGCACACCCCACAGGAGGACGGCGACGTACCTGATACACCACCAGAACCACCGGTACCACCCAAATCACCTGACAAAGTCACGAAACGGCAGGACGAATCCCCGAGAGTCGAGCTCGAGGGGGAGAGGAGCAGCCACACGAGCTGCGATGCTGGACCTACTCAAGCTGAGATGACGGGAGACATCGAAGGCGTAGGAGAGGTGATGGCAACAGTACGCGAGGTCGTGGCGATGGTGCAAGCACCATCACCAGCTGTGGTGAATGGTCAGTCCGACTGATCACGGTAGCTGACGACGAGTCAAGTCAGTACCCAGCCCGAGCTGATGACGCACGACATGAAGTACCTGAGCCGCGGAAGCCAGCCGACGTAGCCGCAACACGAAAGGACGAATCTCCGAGCGCCGAGTTTGAGAAGGAGTGGGTCAGATCCGCGAAACACGACGATGGACTTACCTAGGCCGAAGCGGATGTGTCGGCAGGATCCCAGTGTGGCGAGGACGCCAGGAATACGTCTAAGGAGCCACGGCACACGAACGACTGGAGCAGGGTGACTCACCTAGAGCGGGTCCAGACGACCTGGACGAACCGGGAGCGGACGCGAACAGTCCAGACGGCATACACAGCGTCCAGGGACGTCCCCAATGTGTCAGAGATGAGTGCAACGACGACGCGAACGCGCCATGTCGAAATAGCGACCTAGATGGTCATCTGGGCAAAAGGGCCAAGTCAGTGCGAAACGCGGACGAAGGGGCTTACCAGCGTGTCGTAGACGCATCCCACAGTGTCTAGGAGGATCCCACACGCAATGGGAACCCGCGCGAGGCCCACGCGAATGCGCAACACCGAGTTGCAGGTCCAGAAGGTGCTATAGGCGACATAGCCAAGTTAGCCAACCAAATCAAACCGGAACGCAAAGGGGACGTACCAGACGGTTCCCACAACGTACCACAATGCTCCCGATGCGATTGCAATGACGACGGCGATGACGCGAAGTCACCAGGTCGAGTTATAGGCCCAGAGGGCGACCAGGGTGAAAGGGTCGAGTCGGGAGCTGTGGGGGGTGACGGAACGCGGAAAAACGGTGCGGATAACTCACCTACAATCCACAGATGTCCCACACACGAGGACAACGCGCCCAGCGCCGACGCGAAGCCGCTAAGTCGATGTAGAGGGCCAGGGGGCCAGGAGGCGGTAGAGGGCGAGTCGAGAGGTGTAGAGGGCGACGGATCGCGCGAAAAGGACGCGGATCGAGTTGATATGGATGTGATAGGTTGCAGAATGGATGGCACAACGAGCAGCACGCGCTGCGACTCGAAACGAGTCGAAACGAGGCTGCTAGTTGGATCCAGAGCCGATCAGCATGGGCGGTGCGAAACCGAAACGGAACACGCACCAGGGCCATCCAGAGCACCCACCAGTCATCCTCAGAATCACCAGACGAGCCGAACCCACCGCGTCGACAAGGACAGTCGAAATCGCGACCTAGAGTGGTCAGCAAGCCAAGGGCGACTTACCAAGTCGAGCAGGCGTGTCGAGGCCGAATCGGACCGATCGGACACGCCGTACATATCGTATATGGACCAGCCGAGGTGGTGGAGCGATCCAGAGGTGCAGGACGCGAGTACGGCGACGCCAGAGGCGATCGAAGTAGACCGACTCGGAGTACGCAAAGTGCAAGTACCCGAAGCGCGACTTACCAAATCGGGACACACTCTGCTTGTAATTACGAAAATGAGACCTAGACCTAGACCGCTTCTGTGTCCAGGAACTCCGTAGTTCGAAAGAAGCCACCAACATAGCATGTTGTTTTGATTACTACTGTAGCTACATTCGATAGGATTGACAACATCTTCGCACTGTTCGCAGGCCATCGCTTGTATAATTCCAGTATGAGGTCGGCTGCGGTCAATGGGATTAACATCATGATGGATGGAATGATCGCCTGCGATCTGAAGACGATTCTGAGCCACTTGACCGCGATTTCTTGACTTCGACTAGTCAGCAGGAGGTCGCGCGTGCCAAGTGCAAAACTGGTCAAATAGCTTACCACCAGGAATGACACTTTCGCTGTCCTCTCTGACCAGGTTATCTCTAAAATATTGTCGCTTCCTCTTCGTTCCAACCTTGTTATGTAGGTGTCTCGCTTGGGACACACCACTCAAGCCTGGATGATAAGTTGGTCGGCAACGCAATCAATCAAAGAAGATGATTTGAGACAGTACCTCTCTCATGATATTGAACAATCCCACACTTCTCCTGACCACCAACCAAGGAAAGACGATTGCGTTTCTCAGGGAGGAAAGTAGTGTGAGTGGTTCCGACTAGGGTAGTCTGTGAGTTACCCGCGAGTCGAGATGTCAATTCGGTAAACAGACAGCTACCTTCGCCAATTACAGATGATACTTCGGAGAAATCGTCTTCATCGGAAGCTTGATCTATGGGGTTAGGAACAGCCTGCACAACACCTGCCGAGACCGTACTGCCTTTCCCGGGACCGGACGTGGTCCCAGGAGTACTCTTTCGAACAGAAGCCGAACTGGCGAATGGATGGATGCCAGGGCTCAAAACGTTGGGGTCAACTACAGAGCCGATAATAGTAGCATGCTGCTGGCCTCGTCCAGCGGCATCGGTATCACCAGTGGCAGTTGGGGATGGGTTGATGCTAGGGTTCACAACGTTGGAATCAATGGCGGAATCGATAATTACCATAGGTTCCTGGACTGACTTAGCAGCGTTGGCATCACCGGTCGAGATGAGGGATTTGTTGATGCTTGGGTTCACAACGTTGGAATCAGCGATCGAGTCGACAACGGCCATGGGTTCCTGGCTTTGTCTAGGTCTAGGAGCATTGGCCTCGCCTTCAGCACCTCCGTCGGCACAGCTGGTACCCTCGGCACACTCGTCGTCCACCTCAATCTCAGACAGGTCCTCCGCAGTTCGAAGTGCACGTCTGGGCAGAGGCTTTATCCGATTTCGTTTGCCCTTTGGTATCACCCTCGTATCTTCGGTCCCCCGAAAGACAATGTGCAAGGAGGCATCATGGTTATCTTCGCCTTCACCTCCAGATTGCCGTCTGTAAGCTTTGGTTTCAAGAGCCTGTGACAAAATGACATCAGTGGACCTCGGGCTCGAAGATGAACAAGTTGAACTAGCGGACAACATACCCTGACAAGCTGCTCAAGAATTTGCTGTATTACGGGATCGAGAGGGGGTGATTTCGCAACAGCATCTCCGTCAGGATCACGCCATGCGAGCGGGCAGCGTTCCACAGCCTTAACTAGGTTTTGTATGGCGGCAGCATCGGACCTCCGACTCAGACTCTCTCGTAGCAGGGGGAGATATTCACTGATCTGGAACGACAGTCCGTCTTGATCCGGTGAATAAGCGATCTGATCAGGGAAGGCAAACTCTTCGTCCTTCTGTCTGGTCACCATATATCGCGATTTGAGCACGGGGCTGAGTTTCTGGATCAGTAAACCACGCAGGTAATTTGCGCCGGACCCAGGCGCCAGTAGTTGCGGCCTGTACTCTTCAATGATTCCCCACTCCAAGACTGCGCTCCCGGCAACATTTGGGAATTCACGATGTCTTGAATTTGCAGAAACTGAACGCCAACCCCAGGAAGTACGATGTACTAGATGAATGCCGTTGATTCCACGGTGTGTGCTATTCGTGAGCGGAAGGGGATCCCTTGCCTTAATTGCACTTTGCATAGCTTTGACGAGTTGGGCGGCGTGGATGCGGAGATGACTAAGCTCTCGTACGGCTGCGTCGTTTTCCTGACCTTCGGTTGCTGGCTGCTTTCTGGGTAGGTGTTTTCGGGTTGTCTTGGTAGGTGCATTTGAAGTATCCGTAGGAACGGGCGTTGGCGAGGACCCGGCGGTAGATGTCTTTTCGGGAAATAGAACGGCCAGCTCCCTCGAACTCGTTATTCTTTCGGTATGTGAAACATTCGCAAGCTGCATCTCCATGTCTAGGCAGGCTGCATAACCTTGTAGAATACACTGCAATAACTGGAACATATAATATCAATCACCACGGTCACAGAACTCCAGAAGTATTCCTCACCATATTTTGCACAGGAACGCCGGGTCGAAGACGATCATGACTTCTTAATGCGTCAATAGCGACTTGCGTATATGACAATGCGGCTGTAGACTTGGCCAATGCCATAATGTAGTCCACGAGCGGGTCGAACCATCTCGCAATCTGTTCTCATTAGTTATGAGGAGAAAACACGCGAGTATCGTGTAGATACCTCCTTAAGGGCCCCTTCGATGCGTGTTAGGTGAGAGGCCAAGGCGCGAAGTGGTGCTTGAGTGAGAACGGGGAGGCCATAGAAAGGATCGGTGGGATCCAAACATACGAACTTAAACTTGGCCGCGAATCCGTCCAAAAGGGGATGCAAATCTGTGGGGACCTCCGTCCGCACGTCCGGGTCGCACACGTATGCGATAATGTCATCGCAGGCTTGAAGGACATACTCATTATATGCACAAGCATATTCCTCGTCATCCATGCAAGTAAACGCATCAACTGCTGGCTTGGACACGTGTGATGTGAATGCGGAGTTGATAATGTCGAGGATGTTCTACAGATCAATCAGACTTATGTTGATTTGTGCAAGATACGAGATCTAAGTCTAGGACTCACAGTGGACTGAAGTATCACGCTCTTTTTTGAGGCAGCCTCGGCACGCATTGCTTGGTGAAGTTTGGTATGTGTCGATCTAAAGGCATCCTTCGCATCCTCCGGGTTCTTCTTGTAACTTGCCATTAGCTGATCAACATCGTCAACAGATAAATTACACGGGCTAAAGCATAGCTCTAGTCTCTCAGCCATGACGGCGATAGCACCGCTCAAGAGCTATGAAACCCATCAGTCTTAATACAGGCGGTATCACAAGACAAGTACTGACTCCACCGTACGTCCCACAGAGTTGTCCATGAAGCCAGCGTACATTCATCTCTGGCATTTCCATGAAGTGCCCACCGTGTCGAACCAACAGTTCGACTGCCTGAAAGGCTGGGTTTGAGTTGAGAATGGCCACGAATTTGTTGGCCTTTTTGCGAATGCCAGTAGTGGTGCGCAACTCTGTCAGTCTAGCTGAACGCTTCTTCTCGTCCAAGGTGGACATGTACTGAATCTCCATGATAATTTTTTCCTCCTCGGTCTCCATATAGACATGCTTTGTCTCGTTGCGACTAAGGTACTGGGCAAGCCTTAGCCCGTCCTTGAGAATAAGGTCTGGGAACCCAAGTAAATCGCTGCAACTAGAGTAGACTGGGTCAAACACACTACCTTCATCGTAGACAGCAACCATCCACTGTCCACCGTATTGCAGAATCCCACCCAGTCTCTTCATCTCCTCAGGTAGCACATTATGAAATTTGCGTACTTCAACTGATGTGAGTTCATCATTCGCTAACTGCAACATTGCGTCACGTTCTGCAGTGAGCTTATCCATCCCGGCTTGGATCTCTTCAAGGTAAACCTCGAGGGATGCGACACGATGCCGACCACCAGCACATTTGAGCTCTATTTCATGTGAGTCAGATTGTAATAGCTTCAATTCCGGGAGCTTAAGGGGGTCTGCAGGATCCTGAACAAGTGAAGCTGGGTCAAGGAGGTTTTTCGAAATAACGAGGGGTATAACACTCCTCAAGTCGAAACGATCGAGTCCTTCGACATGGAAAGATTCGACAAGCCTCTTGACTTGTCTTGGCTGCAGTGTCCTGGGATTCCAGGTCCCGAAAACCAGACGATCTTTGTGCTCAATGAAGTCCAAGATTGCATATCCCAGCAGGGCTTGCTTGACCTCAGTTTGAATGCGCCACCGATCCTGAACCTTTGGGTCCAACGCCTTGAAAAGGGTCACCTCTGACGGTTCCAGGCTCAGGGATGTTGGAACAACCTTTTCGAACAATAAGAGTGAGTGAGCATCGACGACCGAGTGCCAAAGCACCTACTGCTGGTGGTACGCCGAAAGCAGCACCCCCCGCTGCTGCTCTTCCTTTTTTGCTTGTCATCTGTAGTGAGTCAAGAACGTCACGCCTGGGAAACTCGCGTGTCTGAGTCGAGAACCGGCAGATTCAAGTTGGTCGACGTCTTTTGCAGTAACCGCGCTCGCTCCGATGTTAGAGCCGCCGCTGTTCCCAACTTCCCACTGAACCGCATTGGACATTTGTTGAGTTCGCCAGCGATTCGTCAAGTGTCATCATGCCACACGCGGGCTGCGGGATGCTCTCCGTCTTTTAATACCATGGGCCTGGTCGGCTATGAATCGCACAGCTACCGGCATCATGCACCAATACAACGGCCACGTCGAACGGTGGATTTACTCGATTTACTCTTTCACGCTCTGCCCAAGGTGTCAACGTCCTTCGCCTTCGCAAACACAAGAGGTGCGATGGCTCTTGTTCGACGACAAGTGCGACTGTAACTATCCTCCAGTTGCTGATCACCGTTTGACTTTCGATGTTCAGGTTCGAGGCTTAGCGAGACGTCTCCAGGAGGGGCAGCTAGGGCGGCATCGATCGAGATGATTGGGAGGAGTATCTGGGCGACGGTGAGGAAGAGTCAGAGCGGTCTGAGAGAACGTATTGAAGTCAAGTTATCGAATTTAGATCCGGTGGTATGTATTTTCCCTTCTGCGTTCTCACCCTGGGCGCCTAGAAACCACACTCACCCCTAATTCAAGTCTCGTAGACTGCCTCAATCATCCGCCCTCGTCTAAAAAACCCGGGGCTCACAAGATGATGCCCGTGTAGAGGTTGCCCGTGTCATTTCATCCATTTCATACGGTGAATGTGCCTCTCACACAATTGTCCCATTTCTCTCTGATAGCCTTTGAGGCCTCTCTCAGCTCCGTGCCAGTGTGCTGCAGGCTACCATCCGTGTCTTGTCCAACCCAGTCTCTCGGGCGTCTCCCTCAAATTCGCCTGGCGTCTTGCGTGTCTTTGCTAACGCCGTCATCAAAGTAACAAGTTTACTCTTGGCCCAATCCCCATAGATCCTGCCCCAGTTTCGATCCGATGGTTGCGTTCAACTCACTTATCGAAATCACCGCGAGTCCCTGTTACGTGGACCCCGTATGAACAGGTATCTTATCCCTCTGATTCTTTAGATGTGTTCCTGCACCGAAGAGTCGGCACAGACGTTGTGCAATTCATCGATGCTGCAGCTCGCACAGAGGTTCACTCATCGAGTAACTCTCACGCTTGGAACGTCAGCGAGAGTGGGAAGTAGATGCGATTGGAAGAGACCAAGGGTGGTACGCGTTACCACCCAAACATAGTGCCTGGATCATCTGAACTCTCATTGCAATGATTCAGAAGAAGGATCTCAAATATGTCCTGTGTTCTTTTTCGAAGATTTGATTACGAAATCAAGCGCTCGCTCTCCCACAGTTACGACCGCATTGGCGAGGGTACTAGCGGCAGCGCTTTATAACTATTCTATATGCAGCTCCACCACCTCTTACTCTGATTTTATCCCTGGTCAAGAGTTGTGTCATGGATGCTACAGCTCGAAGCATCGCTTTGGTGAGCTGCCTAAGATCGGTACTGTCTGATTTGCTTGACATGGTGGAAATAAGCGTCACAAACATTATCTATGCCCAAGTAAACAAGCACCCAGGTATGGTGGACCTCGCGCTCACCGCTATTCAAGTCGTCAAGCTCATTTGATTTCGCCTTCCGAGTCTCCCAAAAACCAAACGAGAGTATGCTACATCCTATGTTCGTACTTTCTCCCATTCTCCATTAACGTAAAAAGCTCTCAGCATTTTTGCTAGCTTTGTCGGCCAGACAAAACGGACATCTGTCTAGAGATAGCGAACGTGGCGTCCCGTGTCAGATCTATAATACCACTTGACAAGCTTCGGACTGGGATGTCGATGAGTCGAAAGGCAGAATCATTCTCAGAGAGGTTCGGCGTTGCCTTTAACCTTTATTTCTAATGTTCATCTTCACCTCTTGATTTGTCGTACAGGCAGCGCCTGTGACACTCTCACAGAATCGTGAAAAGGGATCTCGCTGGCAATATCGAGTCGATACATCTCGTCCGTACCTGTCTTTCGCACAAAGGTGTAGGAGTGCATCTGGGCGCCCAGTCGTGACGCTGCGACGATACGGACGAATCTCACCGACAGCAGCACTGGACTGGCTTTGTACCAAGTATTCAAAAAGGAAGATGGAGATCTCCGCCGCACTAGCTGTGATGTACAATCTCGTAAATGATTTTTCGCCTCTGAGGCTGGTGTGTACTGGGTCGTTGAACTCGTAGGGGTTGAATTGAAGGAATGATTGCCAAGGTCATGCCCATGGACGACTTGCTTTCGCGGTTGGTGCAGCCTTCTATGGTCGAAGATCAAAGAAGTCGGACGATGTGCTACGCGCCCCGAAGAACCTGACATGCAAGAGCAGCCTTGCCACGAAACGGATGGCCATGACGCGCCTTGGGTGGACTTACCTTGCCGGGTACATCCTTTGTTATATCTTGCGGCAGACACCCCAGGCCTGTAGATGAAGTAGATCTTGTGATCCAAGGAGTGGAATTCTTTGGAACTCCTCTGAGGACGAGGAAGGTATCGTGCTCATTTTCAGCTCCACATCTGGGGACTTCATTGCAGCCTGCTCACTGCCTCGAATGAAACCCATGACGTGCGAGGTGCGTCCCTCCCTACATGCGTCCGACCGCCCATCCTACACTGGCTTACATCTCTCCTCTCCCCTACCAGACGACCTACTTTCTAGAAAACCTCTCCAACAGCACGCGTGCACAGCAAGATTTCTTCTCTAGGGAAGGCCGAACCAAGGTAGGGGATACTTCTTTCCATTTCATATTGTGTTCTGCGATCTCAGAGGTCTTGCTACAGCACGGATATTATGACACTGTTGCCTCGGACCCGGACAGGGTTACGCCAGCTTTTATTGTTAGCTGACACAGGAGTTCCACCGAATAGAGAGGGAAAGTCGCAAATGTATTCGTCGGTTTCCACAGCAAACCGAATTGCTGTCGTAGTTGGTCGTGGCAAGAATCTCAACCTCCGCCACGATAACTGACACCGAACGCACTTCATAAATAAATAATGTGCACCACCAGAGGGATGCTTAGGATACAGTTTCAGAGACCAGACAGACAGCGATTTCCGTCACGCACTACTACTGGCGCTGCAATGTTCCCCAACCCTCTCTACCATCTATATTTCTTCTCCCCGTTCTAATTCTTCGTTCTGCCAAGCGTCTGCAAACACAATCGCGCTTGCTGCAGCGCTGCCATGGAAAGACCCTGATAACAAATCGAATGCAGATCGATATCGCTTCCACGTCTGCCTCGAAGACCGCGCGCATAAAGGGCCCGCAAACCCAAGATGAATCGGGGGAGGAGCATGTATTCTAGCAGAGTCAATAGTATTCACCATCCATTCTTCGTGTGTCGCGTTCGTTCGCTGCCAAAGGTGCCCTCGACCCGGATACCCTTTGGGAGGGTTTGAAGTGCAGGAATGCGAATCACAGTCTGCCTGAAATGGCGAGCGTAGTAGTTGGCGGTTTGGAAGCCGACAAGATCGGCTGGAAGGGGGCCACGCAGCAGGGATCACGACGGGGGCGTTGGCGAGATTCGGATTGACGCGGGGAGTGTGGGGAGGAACATGAAATGATGGTCGTTCACCCAGACTGCGACGAGATGAGACGGGCAGATGGGAGAGAGGTAAAAGGGACTGACTGATGTCCCCTTTGCGGTAGTTTGCAATGACATCTGCAGAGCGCTTATTGACAGTCATGTATTGCTTGAAGGACACGCTCTCGTAAAAGAGCTTTGTCTTGGGGGCGTCTGGAACTGCAAAGTGCAGACAGAGCCAGAGGACCTGGATGATGCGTCAGTTGTCGTGTGACTCATGGATGGAGAGAAGGTCGTAGGCTTCACCACGAGAAGGATGGTAGCCATCACCGGGACGAGTGGAAGAGCGGACTTCACGCCGGAGGAGGGTAGTATGCTGCACGTCTGTATGGGGCGCCTAGAGCTTGCGTAGGCAGGGCGAAAACGTGAATGAACGGTCGACACTAGGCAAGGGTGCAGGCGGGGGCGGAGACAGCGGATGAGAGTTCCGTTAGTGGTACCGCGACCGGTGGTTGAATGACGTCGGACTGGCGTGCTGGCAGTTGGTGGCGCGGAGATCTTCGAGAATCGATAATATTCTTCAAGGAGGTATTTCCGCAGAGTGACTCTAAGTTGGAGGGTTGGAGCTCATCGTGGAGGTGAACGACGAGAAGAGAGACGCGGTTGTGGTCGTCATCTTTTTTCTTTCTTTTTGGTATCGCCGTCTGTCTTTTCTTAACCACACACAATGAGTCAATATTTCAATGACAAGAGCACGACGAACTCACGTTCCTCTCAGAAGCACATTACGCTCTTCACACTCGTTAGTGGCATGCTCGTGTGGTCCATCGGCTCCCTGAAAGTCTGTTCGGGTAACCCGCGAAATAATTCAATAACTCTTTCACCCGCCCCTTCGGCGGTATAGAGGTATTCCAGCTCGTTGGTGAAATTTGAAAACTTAGAGGGCACTGGCAGTGGTTGCTGGTTGACATGATGGACCTCAGCCCCCGCAAAGCGCACCACAATATTTTTTGATTTCTCTCCACCCCGCCGGCACTGCTAAAGAACGTCCTAAACAATAGTAATAATTGTCTTTACTTCCCTCAGTGTAAGTGTGTAACTGCCAATGACTAGTATTAAGCTTGATGAATACGACGAATGAGAAGTGGAGGGTGCATGCAGGTCTGTCTAGAGCACACGCGGCTTCTTCGCGAAGGACTGCTTGGGGGGCTCGCCCTGAGCAGGGCGCTTGGTGAGCCCCCTACCCTTGACCTGCTGCTCGGATGCCAGCCGGTTCGCTGCAGTCTCTCCCGAGACGGACACTAGGGCGGTGTATGGGCCGTATGGTAAATCGCGCAAGTCACGACAGAGGTCGGTGTGGTATTGTGTCACTTGGGAATCTTGTAGTAAACACCATGACTGATTGAACAGTGGCGACGTAAAAATCTTTGTCCTTTTGGCGGTTGCAATGCCAATGCGGACGAGATTAAAGGGTTTGATACCCTTTGCGCCTAGAAGAAGTGCCAACATGTCAATGAAAGTAGAGAATGAAAAAATGAGAGAGAAAATACCATGTTTAGACGTCCAGCCGCCGCCCAGGTTACCGTTGTGTTCGTTCATGTACTGGCGCAAAGGCGAAGACGGCTCATATATGGCAATGATGAAGGTTGACATCATCATTACGAATGGAACGCGGTCGACGAAGCCCTTTCGTCCTTCGGGAGGAGACGTCCACTCCGAGTTTCTTACGGCAGTGGTAATTTGGTGAGTGGTGCTGTCGTTGGTGATCGAATCGGGCACTGCCGCTCCGTGGAGGACGTCCGGAAGGAGAGCGCTAAATATGATCGCCAAGAGAAGAGCGGTCTGGTGGATTGGTTTTTGTACGTCGTAATTGTCCCGGACCCAGACGTAGGTTAACTTGACGTATCTGTCTTCGTTCTTGAAAGACATGTTGTTGATATTCCACTCAGTGGGAAGGCTTGAACGATTTAAGATTTGGTGAAGGTCTTGCAAGGCGATCGCTTGAAAAGACCATGGTGCGCGGGAGTCGGCGGCCATGGCCTGGATGGATGAGCGAGCAGCGTTAGCATCACGCTGGGAAGAACCAGAAGCGCCAATGATACTGTGAGGGACGGATGGCATGTTGTACGTAGCTCCAAGGTTGAGCCACGTGTCGTAAACCACTGAATACGGTGGGCGTCCGGGACCAGGTTGTGCATTGCGGGACCAAGGAACATTCATTATTTCGCGTCGATTGACGGTTCTAATCAGAAGGTCCTCTAGGGTGCGGGATACATCGCGGGTAGAGTCCACGCTGAGCAGTGTGCGGACTTCACGTGTAGCTTCACGCATAACGGGCAACGCAATCCCATTCGAAATGAAGGGGGGGAGGATAGCGGGCGCGTCGAATTCGATGGCTTTCATAACGTGCGTAACAAACCAGGGAACCGACTTCGGCCCGCATGAAGCAGCAGGCAGACCATTTCCAAGAAGGCGAGGTTGGTCGACGATGGCCCGGACCAGGTGGGTGTGAGCAGAGTCTTGATATCCGAGCGGTTTATTAAGGGCCGACCATCTTGACAATGCCTCAAGGCGTTCGCGAATGAAAGCACGAGAAGCGATATCAAGATCCCCATCATCCAACGAAGCGGAAGCGCGAACGCCGCGGTCCACCAGAGCACGAACGTCATCTTCGTAGGCCTGAAGGGCGCGGTCCAGGAGATACAGCGACAGACGGAGGTTATAGTCAGATACGTCACTAGAAAATGAAGCAGGAAGCGTTCGGATGGAGTGCTTCATATGAAACATTGCCGTGTAAGCCTGGCAAGAGAGGTGGATGAGGCGAGGACTCGGTGTGGTTGAATGGGAATGTTACATACCTCCATTTGCGCTGTGCCGTAATTTAGTTGGAAGGTTCTTTTAGACGTCATGAGCGGCTGGCCAGTGGTCTTGGACAATGGCCACTCGATGCGGCAAATGTTTAAAGTGAGACCGGGCATATGCGCGAGCGATACGATGTCGGAAAGTGCTGGCATCCCGTCAAGAACGCAGGAGAGGGAAAGCCAAAGAGGGTCCATGACGCCTTTGGTCAACACTTTCGCATTGCCTGTGTGACAAAAGTTCAATGCGCGCTCCAGTGCACCGACGACTTCGATCCAATAAGGTTCGATCGTGGACTTATGTTCAAGAAGTGGTTTGAATCGCTTGTAGAGGGAACGAAGCACGGAACAAAGGCCATAGGTCGTCCACTGGACTATCTGAGGAAGCACCTATTTCGAAACGAAATGAGAAAACGAACGGCAAGACGGAAGGATGTAAAACTACATTTGGTGTGAATGCTACAAGATGGTCTTTGACCGGCTCTAGCACGCTTGGGTGCGACCACATCCGTGTTAATGGCCGCACAATGGAGCGATAAATGGCACTACAGAAAGCTTCGGGGTCAGATGTTAGGAACCAGAGACGAGAGAAGCAACATACCGTCCATTACGCTGAGCGGAAGATAGTCGGGAGATGTCTATGACATAGACGTTTTCCAACCTGATCGATTGATCGAACACGGAGTTGGCGACTTTCGTGTCATATCGTTCAAACGGCAGAGATGTGGAACAGAGGTCGAACAAACGGGTGGCCTTTCGCTCATTGGAACGCCCCGACGCGTGGGTGCCGGCGAAGGCAGCGGTGAGCATGCCACGCTGAACGTCATGAAAACGTGACTGTGTGCGTACACGGTGAGCGCTAGCGTTGTAGCCCTGAGAGAATATAGCTCGAATGTAATCTCCTGGAACATGCTGAACGTCATGATCTTCGTCCTCGTTATGCTGGGACAAGGCATGGTTTAGCGAGCGGAGCAATGGAATAAAGGAACAGAATGTCCCATTTGCCTGGAACTGTCCAATATTACGTAAACCAGCAATGGGATATACGTAGTGCGGAACGACGGCATCGGAGTTGGAGTCGGCATGTGGGTTCTCGAAGAGCGCATGAAGATTTCTTAATTTAAAGAAAATGCCAGCTGGCTGCGCATCTTGAGGTAGATTGACTTTACGACGGGGAATGCGGTAGCCAAAGGAGTCGTATACGTTACGTTCCTTGTCATTGTCGTCCAGTAGCGCATATGTTCGCAAGTCGACCCTTTGTCTTTCACCCGAATCTGGAGAATCGTAGATTTCGTCGCCGTGCTCTTGCAGCAGTGTCTCGATTTCTATGATCTCCCATTCTTCTGCCGTGTAGCGTCTAGAATAGGATAGAAAGCGCTCAGACGCACACTACTAAAAAAAACCTTACTCGATATGGGTCGCTAGAGCAATTGCCATTGTCCGAATATGTCCATAATTGTGGAGTCGATGCCAATGGTACTCCTCTTCCGCTTCTGTGCCTCGACCACAGACATCCTGATTTTGTCCGTACCTCACTGAAATCGAGATGGGAACATTGTCGTTTAGAAAACCGTCTGTTTTCCATTCTGCCGGGGCGTCCAGAACGAAGTCATGATACTGATCTTCAATACATTCATGAAGGCTGCAGACATTATTGAACTTCATGTCGTGAACTGCCTTGTCATGCGCAGCAAATCCACTGTGTTCAGATATAAAAAGGTTAGAACGGTCATAAAATAAATATGAAATAAAGAAATGCGCGGATGCGCCAAGGACGGAAGAGCGGTAACAGGCGTGATGCGTGTGTGATGACAGTGTTAAGATACATACAGTATGTTTGTTTCATTCCGAAGGGTTTCAACTGTACGAGGCGATGGATACAGCCGGCGAGTGTAAATGTCTTTGAATCCAGTACCTTGCAACAACTTGGCAAGGAAGTACACGATCATGAAGTAATGCGACTCTGCCAAGGCCGTGGTCGAACAGTTGCCAGTAAGCCGTCGCATGTTGCTTTCTTCATCAACAATGAGATCGGAATCACCGTCTTCATCCTCGTGAGTGAATGATCGAGGTACCATAGCCAGCCAGACTTCCTCCTGATTATAGGTCCCGATGTATAGCATTCTTCCTGTTGGATCAAAGCCGAGTTCGGAATGGCGTGCACGCCACGTACGTGTCCGTTGGTGGAGATCCAGTTTGAAGTTGTAACTTGGATCCGACCGTGTTGTAGGAAGCACCGTGTGAAGTCCCTTTCGTCCGGCAATCAGGAGATAGTAGTCGAGAAAGTGTCTGTTGGCTCCCCATACCGCCTTCGGATCGTTTGGATCAAGTAAGAACTCGTCATCAATGAGCACCCTTGAGCGGTTTCGCATTCTCATTGTCGCCAATGTCTCCCGTTTCCGTTCGAATTCCTGCCTGAGCTGGGACAGGCGTACGTTTTTTATGTGGCCATAGTGGAAAGCCTCAATTCGTGCCGCTGGGTCCCCGATGGTGTCAAGCGTAAGTGCACGCTCAATGTCGACTTGTCTGACTGCATCCTCGGTCTGAAGTTCATCCGGGATGTCCGCAACGTCAAACCGTCCCGCTCCAACACTGTTTTCGAAATCTCGTTAGTAACTCATGCAATACTATTTCTGACACATACTAGGTTGTCTCATCTAGTTGTTCACCTTCCATTTCAAAGTTGTATTTCTGCGAAGGTGTGTGCTCGTCCCACGGTGCCAGTGTTTTCACTGGTTTTTAAACCATTCTCGCTTAGTCCTCGCATGTAATCACTCGCACGACTTTGTCGTCCGTCCTCAGCTTACTTGGAATTCGTAGGTAGCTTTACTTCCTACATTGTGTTTGACTCACATCTCGTGGAACAGATGAAAGCTAGCGACTCCACCGCACCGCACCCTTGTGCAGATCCGCTCGTCGAAGTACCTGTACAAGGCTTTTTCGTCTACCGAATCTACATCTGTGCGTCTCTTCCTTCAAGTCCTTTGCACATTTACCCACAGCCAAACAGCCAGTGGGAAGAACACTATTGCACCGCTCTTATGGGTAAGCAATTCACATACATGAGGAGTGTCAGTTTTGCTTAACTTTGGATGCAGGTTCCCCTAGCGTTTGCCCACATTGGTAAGACTTGGTGAATATTGAGGACTGATGTTAATTGTTTAACTCTGGATATCAGGATCTGCAATCGGTAGGCTATTGTTGGTCACAACCATACAAGTAAACGCTGACGACTATAAATCCAGTTTATACTGGGAAAGTACTATATAGTGTGAATGGGTTAGTCCATTTCTCTAGCGCCGAATTCGGCTAATGAGTTTCCCCCTATTTATTTCCAGTGTAGTACACAATGTTGACCTCACTGTTCAAAGTGATCGCACGTTTGAGGTAGGAATACATTCCATGTTCTGAGTCAAAGACCTCAATATCTTGTGGACTCTTGTGGACAGGCCCTTGACTACCTTTGTCTGTCCATCGCTACTGTAGTGGATATCCTGATAGCCATTCTCTTGACTTTCTTACTCGTCCGCGAGCGGAATTCCACTAGCTTTGCAAGGCAAGTGTGCATGGACCTGTGTCATGTTTTGCTGCCGACTTGAGAGTAGTACATCTGACTTTGTTTTGGCCCAAAAGATCTGCACACATTTTACAACGCCTCATCGTGTTTTCAGTGAATACAGGAATTTGGACAGCCATGTTCGCTCTTGCAACTATCATTCTGGTGTGTCGTTCGCCGCCGACAAGCTTTACTATTCCGCTTACTGATCTACATGATTTTAGTTACGTGTCTTTCCGTCGAATAGACTCTACACTGTGCCTGGTCTTCCGCTTTGTGCGGTATACTATAACACCCTTCTTGCAAACTTGAATGCGAGGGCGTATCTTGGCGGTGGAGAGGTGACCAATGTCATCGACATAAACTTGTTCACAAATTCAGATTCGCAACCTGAGAGCACTAACACAAACGAACCGTATGGGGAGGCTAAGTTGGTTTCTTCTGCACAACAGGTGTGATTCCACGGTCTCCACTGCTGTCGTTTGCTCATTCATCATGGTAGGGAGTTTGGATGACTAGGGAAGTGATAATGTTTTCAGACTCCAACCGATCACCGGCGACGACATTCGAGTTGGAGAACATATCAGCCAAGTAGATAGGCCTCGATGATGGCGCGAGGGTCCACTATTCATCCTGCTTCTTTGCTCAGCCGTTTTTGGTCTCCTTGGTCTCACTGAATTTTTTTTTTTTGCGTTTGTGTGGGTATGCAACGTTAGTCACATGAAGCTGTTCGTGTATGATTGTATATAAGTACTGAGTCCAGGCTCCGGTACAACGTCTATGTGTAGGCTCGCCAGTCTCGGAACCAGACCTTTCGGATTGGAAGACAGTCGTTCCAAGCATGAAAGGTTGATATATCATTAGTCACAGTTGTGGCTACACAGAGATGAAGGTTTCGCATCTTTCGACTCCACGTTCACTCGTATGTTCTCCTAACCCTCTAACTCAAGCCGATGCATTCGTTTTGCCAGCGTCGGTGTTGTACTGAGTTCACTTATACCCTTCCAGCTTACTCGGCTGGTCTCGAATTCTCTCTGCAACTTGAGCTCGATTCTTGGGGGGTTCGTTTCTTTACCGGTTCGTCGGGCACTTTCCATGTGTCATTTAGCACATGCTCGGGCAAGCCCCGATGCTGACATCATGACAGTTCGTTTCCAGCTAACGGCCGGCGGCGTGACTTACTGCGAGACATCACCGATGGGCCATTTGTTATGTTGTCGCTGCAGCCCCATCAACTCTGTTGTCCATGTCCGCGAGTCGATTCGGAAAGTAGATTGTCACACTTACCGCAATGTTCCACTTCTGGCCTCGATGCATCATACCCCGAGAGTAGGTCAAATTGAGGCTCAGTAGAAGGAAACGGATGGCTGGCGGCAGAAGAAGGGCTAGAATAGAGTTCTTGAGTGGATCTGGAAGATGTATAAGCAAGCAGTCTCCGACTCACTGACGGCGCAGGTTCAGTAGGAGAAAGCGGACATTTTTTACTTACTAAGGCTATTTTTCGCGTGACATCTTTTGGGTGTCGTCCGTTTTTCAGGGTCTCAGAGGGCTGCCCTATTCGATGGCTCATGCGCATGATGAATATGTATGGCATACCGATCTGTGTGGCTGCTTCGCGAATTGAATGTGGCCTGGATCAGTGGATCATGGCAGATACCTGATCTTGATACCAGCACAGGATATGGGCGGTGTGCAGTGCATCGCAGTTTTAGCGTGGATAAGAGTGGTTCAAAGTCCGATTCCCTTTGAACGAAATTTCAAATTTCAGTATTAGCACACTTCCTTATCATTGCCAATAGTGCACATAGGTTGTTGGCCGTCCACCTGGGACTCGGAGATTGTGTGTAAGTGTACCAGTGAAAGCCTATCTATATGCACACACATTGATAATATAGACATGTACTAGTAATAGAATCTGAATAGTTTTGCACGACTCGGAGTAAACACGACCACTACTAGTCCTTTATACCAGAAGCGACTTCGTCGAGACTCAGAATCATCATATCTCGGTCCCATTTCTTTGGGGGCAGTGACTTACAATGGGTTATTGTTTGGCTTCCTTAGGTCCACTTATATTTGAAGTACCTCGCTGACAGAAACAGCGCCAAGTCCATACAACCCATGTCTACTGCCGGCGACCCAGTAACATCTCTCCCGCCTGTTGGACTACTATATAATGGGTTTTACTTTGGTACCATACTATCGACCGCACTTT